>JAPEUT010000234.1:0-45727 GCA_027946375.1 Neodidymelliopsis sp. IMI 364377
GATGGGGTGAGGGGGGCAGTGGAGGGGGGTTGCTGGATAAGTGTTTCAATGGCTGTTGAGGAATAATGGTTGTTTATCCATAGTGTGCGCACATCTGCTTCGAGTTCACCTTGCTAATAAAGATCTGTGGATCGAGGCCATGCCAATAGCAGGATATAAGCGAAAACGCATTCCTAGCTAGTAGTTCAAGTCAGACGTTATGTAGGTAGGAATACGCACAGTTCTTACTTTCACTGTGATACTTTTCCTCGTGGATAAGCGCGTTAATTCACAAGGTGAAAGTGAATGTTAGGGAGCTTGCGCCACAATCTTTCCTTTCACTCGCAGGTTGAACAATCGGTCTATTTGGATCTGTGCCTGACGTACTACAACTTGCTCACCTCGTTCAATTTGTTCATCTCAATCAATAGTCACCTTCTCGACCAGCTCGCACAACACGCGTCACAATGCGAAAGTCCATGGCGAAGCTGTTCTCGAAGAAATCTGCGACAAAAAATGCTGCACTTGTCGCCAAAGAGACGTCTACAGTGAGGACGACTGACGTGGTGGTCGGCTTGCTGGGTTTGCCAGCTGAGATTCGCGTACTCGTCTACAGACAACTAATTCTTGAGGTGAGCATCGAACATTCAGCTGGTCTAGAACCGTTCGATGAGGACAGCGAGCGTCCAAGTCTGAGCTCCTCGGCTGAATCCGACTGGATCGAGACACCTATCTACCACACGGCCTTCACAGGACAGACCACCAAAACCAGCAGCAAGAGAAAAATCTTGAATCTTCGCCTCGCACATCGGCTAATCAAACAAGAACTCGATCACGAGATCATCGCATCGACCACCTCACAGATCCGATACTTCGCAAACACCCTCACCTACCCCCTCGGCTACTCATCCTCCCTCCAAGACACCCCTCTGGACCCTTTCTGGACCACACGGCCCCTCCTCACATTCACCGTACCTCCCAAATCCTTCACCCAGATCCAGCACCTCCACCTGACAACCTACGTATCCGACGCCCACATCACCGGCCCCCTGGGTAACCGAGAGCTCAACTTCCTCAACACCTTACCGCCATTCGTCCGCTACCTGACCCTCACCATCACAGTCCCGGACCACGTATCCGCCGCTTCATTCTCCACCGCGAGGAGCGTGGCGCACGAAGGCACGGTAGCCCTGGTGCTACACGTGTTCCGAGCCATGTGTCAGCGAGCCATCCTCAAGGTTTCCGAGGAGTACAACATTGCGTCTGCGGGTGGTGTGGTAGAAGTGCAGTTTGTTTTCCCTCCGGAGTATGATAGTGTCGATGGGCATACGTGGGAGTACTGCGATAGAGCTGGGATGATGTGTGGGGTTGGTTTGCAGGTCGTGCATATGGCGAAGGGGAGGGTGGTAGGGATTGTGTTTGGGCCATTTTCTGGGGAGGAAAGGAGGAACAGGTTAGTAAAGGTGAGAGATGCGGTGAAGGGAGTCTGGGCGAAGGTGAAGCGGTGGGTTCGTCGGTAGACTGGAAGACGTGATTTCTAATACGACCAAGGTCATACATTACTGGCCTCACACGGGCCACTCATGCAGCGAACTTGTTCGATACGTTTGTGTGCAAATCTTATGAAAGTTTGGTGATAAATTGTACGTAGAAAACTAAGCAAAGCCAACTCTACAAGAAAACAAATCAACAAAACGCCACCCAAATGCCCTTGCTAAAACTCCATGCACACACCCACCATCATCTAAGCACCCGCCATCTTCAACAGCGCCTCGACTTCCTCAATCACCTCATCGACACTCCTCTCAGCATTAACAGGCAAAACGTCCACTTCCACCGCCGACGGCGCCCCATAGATCGCAAGCTGGCTATCCACCATCCCCGGCTTCATATAGTGCGGATCACGACTCTGCATGCGACGTACAAGCTCTTCCTGTCCAGCTTGCAAATCCACAAAGATGACTTGAACATTGGACTTCTCCATCGCGCGGAACTTGTCGCGGTACTCTTTCTTCAGTGCCGAGCAGGAGACGATTACCTTCCCGTAGCCCAAGTCGTTGACGGTCTCCAGTGCACGCTTGTTCAATCTATCGAGCCATGGAGCTCGGTCATCGTCGCCGAGTGGGATGCCGGATGCCATTTGCTCGACCGCACTGAAGGAATGCAATTCGTCACCTTCGATGAATGGCGCTTTGAGAGTGCTGCTTAGGTGCTTGGCTACGGTTGACTTGCCGCTGCCGCAAGGCCCCGCAACGACAATGACTTGCTTACGCTGTTCAGTGGTGGTGGAAGAAGACTGCTTCCATGCACTGGCCTTGAACTGATCAACAAATGTCTTGACGAAGGAGGCGTCGAGCACAGGTGCATTGTCGAGGGTAGGTGAAAAAGTTCTTGCGACGGTCGTCTCGTAGGTCCTGGATGGACCAAAGGTTTCCTTGTCGTACTTGGAGGCGAAGAAGTCTACGAGTTTGAAAGTAGGGTTTGCGACAACATCGTTGCTTGAATTGCGCAATCGCTCAACCCATTCCTTAGGCTCGACTTCCTCAAACTCTAGACCGGCTTGCCGGAGAGCAGGCAACAGGTCGTCTGACCAGGAGAAGGTCTTCGCGTTCGCTATGTTCGCTACAATCGGTCCTGCATCACTCAACGCTATCTCAGAGACAGCTTTGGCGATCACATCGACCGGAGTCCAGCTTGGCGATTCCTGAAGCTTTGGAAGCGCGCCGATTGTCAGAGCTGACTGCATCATGAGCGGAATAGCCTCGTCTTTGTTCCAGACACCGTGGACGGTATCAGCAACGATCTGACCAACACGCAGAACCCTGGCCTTGACACCAGTCTTCTTCGCAGCAGCCATGCAGAGTTTTTCAGCAACGCATTTGCTTTGAGCATAACCCATTCCTTGAGCCCAGTCTAGCTCTGCCACTTGCTCGGGTGTGTTGCTAATCGGGCAGCGCGCAACGGTGCTAACGGAGGAACAGAAGTCGAAACTTGCCGGTGCCGATGAAGGATTGGCGAGACAGAGGTTCAGGAGGTGGTTCACACCAGCGATGCAGTCTTTCTCGAAGGATTGCAGGCCCCAGTTAAAGTTGACAGCCCACGCACAGTGGATGACGTTTGTCAGCCTTGAAGCAATCGCCTCGTACGTTGCACTGGAGAGGCCAAGATAGGCGTCTGAAAAGTCCGAAGGCAGAGCGTTGATCTTAGCTCGGGCTGTCTGGGACATGGTATGGTAGATCTTACGCTGCAGCAGGGAATGTGTGACACGACGTATAGCCTCCTTACCGCTCTTCGCACGGACGAGACAGTAGACGGTCTCGATATCGGGACGGGCTACCAGTTGCGCGAGAATGTGAGCACCAAGCGAACCGGTCGTTCCTGTGAGAACGACAGTCTGCTTACGTGCAGATTCGAAGTCGCTGTACTTGGCAATAAGATCTGACATCGTGGCCTCGACCGAAGTCTTCTCTTGTACTGCTCCAGTGCGGAGACTGTGTAGGTGTGCGCTCAGGGAAGCAATGGAAGGATACTCGAAGACGACGTTTTGACCGAGTTTGTTATTGCCGATGTCAACAGTCTTGAGGATATCGGTGCGGATGAGGATAGACTGTAGAGAGTCTAGACCGAGTGAGAAGAAGTCCGCAGTGCTATCAATGTCCTCTGCTTGCGGAAGAGTTTTTGTGACAGTTGCGCGGATGAAAGCCTCCAACTCGGGAATCTCCATTGCTTTTAAGTCACCCTGAGCGGTTGCTGCTAGATCATATGCGCCTTCGATCTCAGGGGCAAACTGCTTGTAGAACGCTTGTCTGATGATACTGCCTTTGTCTGTGCGAGGGAACTGGCAGTCGTGAGGAAGCACTCGGATCATGTGTCGGGTGATTCTAGCATATGCCTCTGCAGTATGGTTTGCATCTTCAATCACAGGCCAAAGCTGGTCGATAATCTGGTCACTCGACAGACCATTTGTGGCTGGGCTAGGAACGACCAGCATCCCAAGGTATGGACGCGCAGCACCAAAGACTACAGTCTCGGTGACAGCTTTGTGCGATCGGATGGCGCCTTCCATCATAACGGGGTTGAACTTCTCACCGTTCACTAGAACGATAGTATCATCTAGGCGTGCAACGTACTTCCACGCCTTTTCGATTGTGGGATGTGGCTCGAACAAGTCCTTCGTTGCGTAACTGCCATCGGGACGATTGGATGCAACTTTGGAAGGCCAGCCAGGCAGCACAGTGCACTCGAATAGATTGGGTCCTTGTGGTATCCACTTGAGGAAGGGTTGAAGTTTCGGTGACTCGCGGACATAGTTCCAGGCCTTGTCGCCGTCAGGTCGGAAGGATGTCATGAGCTGTCCTACTTCGGTCCTGTTTCTGTGTTAGCGAAAGTTGAGATGGTGTGGGATGTTGTTACTCACGCTCCATAGTGACCTACAAGCTTAACACCATTATCTACAAGCAAGTTGCCGAGCGTGTCTGGGCAAGCACTGCCTCCATACATGACAATCTTGAGCTGCTGGAGTAATGCAATGCCCTCGTCTGTCTCTGTAAGCAGTTTCAGAGCGTATGGAACACCGTAGAAGATCTCAAAGTGATGTTTTCGTAAGATCGACGTCAGGTACGGTTGTGTGAGCGGGAGATCCGCGTTGTAGATATGGATGGACTTTCCGGAGTAAATTGCACGGAAGAAGTTGCAGATACCGTGATTGTGATAAAGTGGTAAGGTAATGAATGCTTTCATGTCCATGTGTATCCCGTAGTTTGCGATGCAGCTCTTCTGAGGCTGATAGATAGGCTTGGGAAGTCCGGTGGAGCCTGTTCATGTCAGTGAAGTAGACCTTGTCAGATTATGGATTACATACCACTCGAGTGAATAATGTAGACATTGTTTGATGCCTCGATGTTGTGATCCAGCTGATGGTCTAATCGGGTGTCGGCATGTATCTCGATGGGGAAATCGAACACTGAAGATTTGGCAACCTCTTCGACGTAGATGGAAGGCATGTTCGCCTGCACATCAGCTGCCGTTTGCAGAAACCGTGCATCTGCCAACAGGAATGTTGCACCAGTGGTCTCGATAAGCGACTCTATGGCTAGCTGTGATATCCTTGTTGACAAAAACAGCACTGTATGACCGAGCTTGGTGAGGGCGAGCATGGTAACCGCATAATCGAAGTTGCTAGGTCCAAGTAGCGCCACTGTAGTAGGTTTTACATCTGAGCTTGTCCTCGTTGGGATGAAAGTCTGATAATGTCTTGCGACGCGGTAGGCAAAAACGTCGAGTTGTTGCATTGAGTAGTCGACAAAGTCAACTCCCGAGCTCGGGTATGACACAATGACAGCATGAGGATATGTGCGTGCTCGGTGTCGTATCAGCGCATCTACTGTTTGGATTGGTGCATTGTCGATCTTGTCGATGCGCTCGATAGTGGAAGTGATGGACTTGGATAGCGTGGGCGAACGAGGCGCAGGAAGTGCTATCTGTGCTGGTGCCATAATTGTAGATGTGCAACGCAGAGGTAGATTGTGGAAAGCACAGAATTGATAGTTGAGCTATTAGAGAAAGCCACTCTTGATGATAGCCTCTCTTTTAGTATGCGCTGTTTGATACCCACTACAGACTGAGGAGACGCGGATCGCAACATCATTGGCTACCTCCTGAGCTGAGTATCTTGTGGCATCCTTTGGCAAGAAAATCAAGCTAATTCAATGACCTTTGTCAGAAATCCGTGGTTTCCGTGACGCTAAAGTGGCCACATCTGCACCTTGTCACAAGCTTAACCCAAAGTGTGATTCGCCAAGGTATTAGCAGAAACAACTGTCCTCCACACCTCCGCACTTGACTGCCGCGAAAAGCTGGAGTTAGTGTGCGCGCATGGTTTCTCCGCACTTTCGACTCCACAGTCCCTATCTGTCACTGTCATGCAAGTCGACTGCGTCCGCAGTCTATAAGATCATCAGACCCGCACAGTTGGTGGAACACATCATCACAACCATCTCAACGGGTTTTGCAAAGACCTTTCGCCTTTCACATCTTAAGTCTAGCCTTCTTACTTCTCTGATTGTTTCAGACCGTCATGGCTGCGATCGAGAAGAATGAGATCTCGTATGTGGACGAGAAGTCGGAGTCGGTCCATGAACCGAAACCACACCAGATCGTCCAGATCGACAACTTCCAGGTCCTCGGTCTTCACCCAGACGATGCAGAGTTCTACATGAATTATTCTGAAGAGAAGCGAAAGAGGGTCATTCACAAGGTTGATGTCCGACTGGTTCCTATGCTGGCTGTCCTCTACCTCATCTCGCACATTGACAGGGCGAACATCGGCGTAAGTTGCCAGAAAACATAGACTCCAAATCGCATGCGACTGACGCGCCACAGAACGCGAAGATTGAAGGTATGGTCACCGATCTGGGCCTCAACGGAGTCCAGTGGAACACAGTCCTATCCGTCTTCTTCGTGCCCTATATTCTGCTCGAGGTGCCATCCAACATGCTTCTGAAGAAGTTCAAGCGCCCATCAGTATATCTTGGTATTCTTATCGTTGCCTGGGGCGTAATTATGACTTGTATGGGGGTGGTCAAGAACTTTGCTGGGCTTTTGATTACCCGTATTTTGCTCGGCGTGTTCGAGTAAGTATTCATGATGTGTGATTTCATTGTTTTTTATCTGACAAATCAACAGAGCTGGTTTCTTTCCGGGTGCTGTCTACCTCTGCTCATACTGGTACATGCCCAAGGATTTGGCAACCCGCATCTCTTACTTTTACTGCGCCTCGGCCCTGTCCGGCGCCTTCAGTGGTCTCCTTGCAGCTGCCATCGCCAAGATGGACGGTATCGGTGGCTACGAGGGCTGGCGCTGGATCTTCCTCCTTGAAGGAATTTTCACCGTCATTCTTGGTGTATCATGCTTCTTTCTCCTTATCGACTCCCCGGCTCTTAGTGGAAAGTGGTTGGAGCCGGATGAGATCCGCTTCCTCGAACTACAGAAGTTCATCAAGGATGGTGGCAGTTTTTCCGAGGAAGAGGACAACAAATTCCGCTGGAACGACTTGAAGATGGTTCTGTGCAACTGGAGGCTCTATATGCAAGCTTACATCCTGCTCTGCATCTCGGCTTGTTCCTATGGAACCAAGTTTACTCTACCCACGATCACCAAGGGCATGGGTTTCAACAACACCAACGCTCAGCTGATGACCGTACCTCCCTACGTTTGCGGTGCAATCAGCTCTATCGTCTTTGCCCGTTTGTCTGACAGATTCTACTGGCGTCTTCCATTCATCGCTATCCCATTGGCATTCATCGCCATCGGTTACTCGGTCATCATCAGCTTCCAAGGAAACTTGCGCGCCAATCTTGGCCCTTCCTTCTTTGCCATCATTCTAACTTGCATCGGTATCTACCCTGTTCAGCCAGCCGGAAGTTCTTGGGCTGCCAACAATCTAGCACCAAGCTCTCGCCGTGCGATCGGTGTCGCTTTTAACATCTGTGTGGGTAACATCGGTGGTGTTGTTGGTAGTTACATGTACCTCGAGACGGAGAAGCCCAAGTACAACACCGGTTTTGGTCTCTCGCTAGCGTTTGGTGCCACTGGATTCATCATCGCCTTCATTTTGGAGCTCTCATACAAGTGGGGTAACTCTAAGAAGGCGAAGTTCAACGAAGATGAAATCAGAGCGAGATACACTGATAGGGAGCTCCTTGAGATGGGTGACAAGTCACCACTCTTCAAGTACACTTTGTAGTGTAACTTCGATTGTTTATCGATGGAGTTGGACATACGGATAGTGGTTCGTTTGGAGTTGCAGCACGGAGACAGATCAGATGACTAGATATTCCTCACACTTTCTGCGTTTCTTGCATACACTTGTGGTACTATAGCACAGACTGTATATAGATGAAGTAAAGTGTCACTTTCTATAACCACGTACCATGTGGCCCGTAATATCTCGCTTCATCATCAAACTGGCTGGGTCGAATCTTTGAGCCGGCTGACCTCACTTTGCGATTACTTTTGGAGACCTCTCAGCATTCTGGACCAGCTTATACGTTTGGTGGCGGTGCCAATGCATAATCTCAGCTAAGGCTTTCTCTGACAAGTTTTTAATGGCAGCATTAGATGAGCATCGTTCTACAAAAGTGTGGAGTCAGCACGTAGGCCTTGCTCTTTGGTTAGAAATACAATGCATAATTGTCCGACATTTGGAGGCGCACAAGTCTGGAAGAGACTTCATATAGCGCTGCTATAGTAGGCAAGCTCAAGAGATCTCTCGAATACGTCCTCTTCATACAACTGATGGTTACGGAGCAATTGCTTAAATATGCTGCGTCCGATAGACTTGACCAAGACCAGTCACTGAAGGATCCTTGGAGCTGGGAAACCCATCAACCAGAAATTGCTACAAATCCTACGTTGATTGAAGCGATGCAGATTGTTCAATTGTAGACTATCGCGTTTGAGCATAAACTTCGTGATAGATGAATGTAGATAGTGCTGGAAAAATTCTTCATCATCTCCTCCCTGCATGGACGGCACAGACCCATAAATCACTACTCCCAATCTGTACAGGTCGATCTAGAGATCATTAATGAGTATCGAAAAAGCAGTCGCACGGGCTCGAGGCGTATGAGCCACCGGGACCGCGAGCGAAGGTCGTGAAACAGCTTTTCCAACTGGTTGGCAACTCTGCACCGCCAAAGTCAGTTCATCGTGTTGTGAGCCGCATCAAGTGTTTCTTGTATAAAGTTGGAAGTTGAGCTTGGCGTCGTGATTTGAGGTTCATTAGGACCTGGAAGACTCGCCATTCAACCTGAAACGCTGTTCATCCAGGGCATTGACTGTTCATTGTAGGCTGGGAGAGATGTAAACGCTGACGAATCTAGATCAAGCCAATCTGTAGTTTGCCAATCGTCCAGAAAGTTCTGCAGCCCTGGTGTCGTTGTATCAATGGGACTGCCAAACAGCGGCTGCCATAGCTGCGAAACGTTCACGTCCTGCATTTGCTCTCCTTCAGTTGACTCCATCGGCGCCTGAAGAGGATCTGTACCAGCTGCGATGGTTGACATGCTGATCACCTGTGAAGATTCTTGCATGGCTTTTGCGGTCTTTCTCTTTGCTTCAGCACGTAGTTCCTGCAAGATGATACTATATTTGCGCGACGGTGAGTTTGTTGCAGTAGCTTGAGCAAGATGGTTGAGACATCGCTCCGCTTGGTCAAGGATCTTTCGTCGTTCAGCAACAGTAGGGTTATTGTTGCTTTCCTGGATGGTGTAGACGTAGACAATGACCAATGCGCAAAAGCAAACGTAGTGGGTCCACCAGAACGCATGGAATAGACGGCCCTCACGCGCCATGCGATCGACCGCTTCCAACACTGACTGAGCTGCTGTGATACACTCTGTGATACTTTCTCTCGCAAGTTGCCTGAGATCATCGCTATGGCGAACAGTGTTTTTCAACAGGAACGGACGATGTGCGAGCATTACAGCATGTGAATAAGACATTCGTAGTGCCATAGCTTGTCTACGAAAGCTGGGTATGAGGCTGCTCGGGTTGATGGCACCCAAGAAAGGGGGAAGTGACGATCTCCATTGTCGAAGTTCCGCTCCTAATCGATGAGATGCGGCCAATCGCTCATCGTCGGGTACCGGCTTGATTGAGTAGACCTCTCTCGAAATCCGCTCAGCGATTTGAGCAAGTTTTGCGTGCGACACCAAAGAATCAATGTGGCAGTCGGTGTCGCTTTTGCGCGGACCGGCAGAGGTCATATCTTCGTCGTTGACGGCATCGGGAAAGTCTTGGTCGATGTCGTCGTCATGATAGTGTCGTGGGCGCCCAAAGATCACACCAAGGTACTTATCCAGTGTATAAGCCACCCAGAAAGTGCGTTTCCTACATTGCTCCTGGATATAGTCTCGAGTGTAAGACGGCGATGGACGCTTACGATCTTCGCGCCTGTGCAATCCTATGGCCGAGAGAACTTGCAAAGCATGTCCAAACGCATACCAAGCCTGATTGAATCTTGATGACATCAAGAGGTACAACACTTCGATCAGTCGTGCCTGAGCAGACTCGAGTTTGGGAAACCCAGTCTCACTCTCGGTCAGACGCAGTGCTTCGCAGAAGAGTTCGTCGCTTTGCAGCGGCGTTGCATTTCCAAACCCCGGCGACAAGCCACTATCGCCCCTAGCTTTCTCTTCATGTATGCAAGCAACTGCCAACACGGACAACACAATCGAGGTTTTGGCTCGGCCAAGGCCTGAAAAGAGTGGTTGATTCAAAGTGAAGTTGTTCGACACTATATCGAACCACGACTCGACTGTAGGTCTGTGAAGCATTCGATATGTCGCAATGCATACATCGAAGTAAAGCACCAGTAGCTGTCGGCCTCGATCCGGTGGTGGTATTTGGACATTTCTATGCCTCTGAAATGGCTTGTCACCAGCACAAGCAAGCAATTGATTGTCCTCACTGGATCCTAGTTGCCCACTCATGACCTGGCTGTTTTCGCCATTCGAGATGCGCCGCCATGCGCGGTGAAGGAAGGAAAGTCCAGATGTGGGGTCGGAATATTGTCCAGCCACCTCAAGGCCCGGTGACGCTCGAGAAAGAGGCTCTTGAATAGTATCCTGGTGCCGTGTTGCCATGGTAGCTAACATATTCAGGGGTGAATTTGAATGCACAATATCCTCCCCAGTGCCACTCACACGCCTGTTCGAAAATGGAGGCCGCACATTGTCGCCTTCAGTGGTGTGAGTAATTTGGTGTGAGAAAATAGATTGAATGTCTTGTGTTGGTTGAGCAACAATTGAGCACGAGTCGTTGGCATTCACCGTGCTGCGCTGCCGTACACGGCGTGGCACGGGCGCCTTCCCGCGCGCATACACTGCTTCGTATCGGCAGTCCAATCCCCGACGATGGCAGGTCCTGCACGGCTGTTCGCCAGAGCATTTCGCCTTTTTCGCTTTACAGATGTCACAGGCTCTGGTCACTTTAGACTTTTGCCGGTACCCAACACCTTCTAGTGTCCGCTTATGGGGGATAATGTTTCCGACAGAATTCAGGGTGGGAACAACCGGCGATTGCGAAACTGACCGCTGACTCGGCTGCTGATATGGGGATTGCTCTGTGTTGGCCATATTGAGAGTGTAGAGAGGAGGAAGTTGAGATGCAGCAAGAGCCAGTGACAGGAATATCCGGGAACTGGGTGGGGTCAATTGCGGCACAGCCGACCTTGGCGTTCCCCAGGCTGTTAGGCCTTTGTTCTCCAACCGAACACTGTCAGGGTTAGGGGATGGTGGTATGCAGCTGAGTAAACACCCCACCATAATCACGCTTCCGCATTCTCCTCACCTGATGTGGGGTAGCTTCCAACACGTGGTGTTAATCTCAGTGCGTTAATGATTGAGATGCTAGCGTCGTGTTAGCTCTCCGGATTTTCCGTTGCCTACTGACTGTTCATCATCAATAGAAACCACGGAAGATTTGCAGCACCACGGATTCAGTACGCGGCACCGTGCAGCTCCTGTTTATTCAAAATGTTGCCATGTCCGTTAGCAAAGAGGAAATATACCGCTTGTCTGCATTCTTGATTGCTTGATCTGATCAAGAGCTCCACCCTTTGAACAAAGATTCCTACTCAATTTTTCTCTGACTGAACACAAAACTCACGATGCCACTCCCCACACATTTCACTCTCAACACAGGCGCAAAGATCCCTGCTGTTGGGTTTGGCACTTGGCAAGCCAAACCCGGTGAAGTCGAACGTGCAGTAGAGACAGCATTGAAGGCTGGGTACCGTCACATCGATTGCGCTGCGATCTACAGGAATGAACCAGAGGTTGGCGACGGTATTCGTGCAAGTGGTGTGCCTCGGGAGGACATCTTCATCACAGGGAAGCTCTGGAACACTAAACATGCACCAGAAGATGTTGAGGCTGCGCTTGACAAGAGTCTGAAAGATCTTGACACAGATTACCTAGACTTATTCTTGATGCACTGGCCTGTGTAAGCACTCTGGACTGGAATATTGGCACAGGCTAACGAGTCTAGGGCTTTCAACGGCAAGACCGGCAAATGGTTTCCGCTGCGCGAGAGTGGCGTTTTCGACCTAATCGACATTGATCCTGCCGACACCTATAAGGCCATGGAGAAGCTCATCTCGACTGGAAAGGTGCGCGCCATCGGGGTCTCTAACTTTACCGTCAACCGTTTGGATGACCTACTCTCCAAGGTTAGCGTTGTACCAGCCGTCAACCAGATCGAAGTGCATCCCTATCTGCAGCAACCCTCTCTCTTCGACTACTGTAAGAGCAAGAACATTCTCATCGAAGCTTACTCGCCGCTCGGTAACAACCAGACTGGAGAACCACGCACAGTGGACGACGAACTTGTTGGCGTAATAAGCAAGCGATTGGGTGTCGATGGCGGTCAGTTGCTTGCAAGCTGGGGCATTCAACACGGGCACGTTGTACTACCCAAGAGTGTAACGCCACACAGGATAGAGAGCAACCTGCAGGTCAAAGAGTTACCTCAAGACTCTTATGACGAACTTTCTGGTCTGGAAAGACACAAGAGGTTCAACCAGCAGTCAAGATGGGGTTTCGATATCTTCGAAGAACTGGGTCAAGCCAAGGTAAAGAAGATCGCTGAAGATGCGGCTGCGGAGAACTTGGAGAAGTTTACGGTGTAGAGATAAGAGATGGGTACATCCATAAATTTGCAATAGATCTGTATCGACTTTCTAAGTTGATTCCCCTTGACATAGGTGGAGTGCTTAAACCGTATTGAACCTGTGTGTTCGTAAGCCTTTTGTGATATTTGCTCCGCCATTGAATCTGAATCCGGAAAAAGAGGTTGCAAGGCGAAAGCCTTTCTTTGTGTTTCGTTCTAAGCCCGTGACGTCACGAGTGTCAGTGACCTTGACTCTGCCCAACTTGAGCAGAGGTGCCAATCAATAACGACCCATCAATCTCGCCTAGCTGGTGCCGTGCGACTGTGAGCACCAAGATGCTTTTGAAAGTGGAAAGAGCCGCACGTAAACAGCCAAATAGTCTGTTGTCGTCAGTTTGTAAACAATTTACGGACCACGATATTGGTTCAAGCTAGTATGCAACTTTCACCACTCTTGAAGTGTTCTTCGGGCCATTGAACACACCCGTTACTTTTGACTAGTATCCTGATCAGACTGGTCACGAGTAGTGCAATTTGGCTCGTTGTCACATCGCGCGACACAAATTATTGTCAAGACGAAATAGTGGCGGATGTTGTTTCGATAACCTTCTTGAAAGACAAGCAGTAGACATACGCAGACACAAAAGATGAGCGTGAGACTATCCCATGCCGAGATCCCATGCCGAGAAGCCGAGCTCCTGAAGTAGAATGCTCAGACACGGTGACGCTAGGCAATAGGGAATACTGTTGTCGTGCTACCGGTCAATTAGGGAGCTGCGATCGACTCTGATTGGTTCATAAGAAACTCAAGCTCTTGTGGCCGAAGCCCTAGGAAGGGAATACTAAACAGGATGTAGTTAGAATCAATAGTTGTTCTTGCGCTGTATGACCCGAAGAGATTAAAGTTCTGTAGATGCAATACTTGCGATGATCTAATAGATATCTTCAGTACTACCATGCAAAGAGGTGAGTATAGACCATCTTCATCTATGTTCTAGTCAGTTCATTCTGCATTGAGGAGTTGAGAGTGCAGGGGGAATAGGTGCAAGCATTTGTGGACAATAACACCAACAGCTCTCTAAAGATAACATATCGACATTATGGAAGTTTGGTCTACCCCTGGTCCGTCCACGACATCGCTTTGATTAGAGCAGCTGGATACACCGACGCGAAAATTACGAGCGCTACGTCAGGTTTTTATGCCAACCGCAATTTACGCCGTGGCTCCGCCTACATCCACGGGCGCTCTACAGAGACGCCGACACGCGTCAAGTAAATGCGCTCATCCAACCGTATCAGTCGCTGTGCACATCGTGTCAATGCGGCATATAGATTGAGCAAGCGGCAGTCGAATCGCCATAAAGGCATGTTGGTGACGCACGAAAGCGAGCAGATCAAGAATGCCCAAAAACAGCTTCGGAAATTACTTTACCTTACCATCTCGCTATAAAGTCAAACTTAGAGCCACGCCATGTCTGCCTTGAATCTTGGCCTTCTTCTAACCGCTTTAGCAGTATTCAACAATGCGGCGCCTACAGCAGAGATGGGCTCTGCGTCTCTTGTAGAAGCTGGCGTGGTCAAGCACGCAGGTCCCTGTGCCTTCAGCGGTCGCATCGATCTCAACAAACTAGCTGCTGAGCTACCCGCTTGCACCTCGATCATCTTTGATTCCGTCATTGTCCCTGCTGGAAGAACGCTGGATCTCTCCAAAGTCGCAGACAAGACCACCGTCAATTTCAAGGGCACTTCCTCCTGGAATGTCTAGATAGGCTTTGCTGGTCCTCTTCTCAGCATTGGTGGCAAGGACATTATTATTACAGGCGAGACAAATGCTAAACTCGACGGTCAAGGTGCGCAGTACTGGGATGGCCTGGGCAGTAACACCAACGTTGCGAAACCTAAGTTTTTTGCCGCGCATGATCTGGTTGGAGCATCCTCTATAAACAATCTATACCTTTTGAACACGCCCGTTTAGGCTGTAAGCGTTGACGGATGCAATGGTCTCGCAGTCAGCTATATGACTATCGACAACTCGGCTGGCAACGGCCTGCCTAGCAGTAAAGCGCCGCACAACACTGATGCTTTTGACATTGGCGCGAGCTCCAACATCCTGATTGATCATGCCGTTGTGTATAATCAGGACGACTGCGTTGCAATAAACTCAGGCACAGTAAGTGGTCTAAGTTCAAAGGGTGTTTGTAGTAGCTGACATAGTGCTAGGGCATTACCTTTCAAAATGGACAATGTACGGGTGGCCATGGTCTTTCGATTGGATTAGTCAGTCGTGGGAGCACTGTGGCTAGCAACACTGTCAGCAGCAACGTCAAGTTTCTGAACAGCACTGTCACCGGCTCGACAAACGGTATTCGCATCAAATCCTTCTACGATGGCAAGGGAACCATCGACAAGGTGACCTACAGTGGTATCACTCTCAGAGATATCTCCAAGTATGTCTCAAATATATTCCGCAATCATCTTCGTGTCACATGTGCTGATCACGCGCTAGATATGGTATCCTAATCGAACAGACCTACGATGGCGAAGATCCTTCCAAAACACACGGTCCCGGTACTGGAGTTCCCATCAGCGGCCTGACTATTCAAAACATCGTCGACGGAGGTAGCGTGTCAAGTACTGGAATTAATGTTGACATCGAATGTGCAAATTGCAGTGGGTGGACCTGGAACACAGTCACGGTCGATGTTGGTAAGAAGTTCAGTTGTCAAGGTGCACCAAGCGTTGTGCCATCCGGAACTTGTGCATAGACAGAAACACAGTTTGTGCTGGGTTGTGATCTCGCTACCTAAACTCAGATGTGCTAGAACAGACCCAAAGTACTTTAGTACACGTGAAGCAAGTGGAGAATAATCTCTGAACCGGTCGCTGTCCACAGCAGTATATCATCAGCCGAGCGACCGCTATATTGGTTACGCCATCACGTAATGTAATTTGTTGTTCAGAGGGGAGGTTTTTGCCTGTGAATAACATATCTATGATATCAAACTTGGGAGGGCGTCTTACAAATTTGACGTAGAGAAATCTACGGATGCATGAAGTAACGGCTCGCATCAGGCACAGGCCTCGCAAGATGCTCTGAGCGCTGCTAAAGTGGGTGTGTTGGGTCTGCATGACCACAACGTTGACTACATAGCCTACACAATTAAACCCTTTTCGACATTAGTGAGACTTCACTCATAATTTTGAATTCAAAGGAGAACTAGTGATCGAAGTAGTCGAGAGCAACTTCCTAACAGATCATAGCATAAGTGGGTCCTGCGGTAGAATACGAGATTGCTGCCCTAACAGCCGCAAAGCTAACCTTGAATAGGTTCCATCTCGCGCAGATATTTCTATGCCATCAAAATGACGGCCTTCAAGATGCATTTGTCTACTGTCTACTTTAAACTCACATATATTTGAATAGGAACAGAACTGAGTGCACACCTTAACAGTCGAAAAGCATGAGACATCTGCACAATTGGAGTCAGAATGCTTGCTTGATTGTAAGGTTAGAGCTATTGAGCGTCAATCTGTCAGTTGTGTTGAGTTGCAAAGTATTCATTGGTCCCACAGATTGCTAGGGATGCCTGAGCGCCCATGAGGGACCAGACAGTCGTTTGCCAAGAAAATTGTAATACCATCATGCTTCCCGCTGCTGGACCAGGAAAGTAAGAGAGAGATTCAAGACCCGTTGCAGTTATATGTTGCGACACATAAACGCCAGCACAACTATAAAGAAGCTCTTCTTGCACTCTCAAATGCACATCGATCCGAAGTTGCATCACTTATCAAAGAGTTATCACCAAGGTACAAACGCAGCTTCCAACATGAAGGTCTCGCCAGCTCTCAGTCTTATCTCCTTTTAAGGTCTCGTTGCTGCAGCTCCTACTGCAGAGGACACTGGAGTTGAGACCAAAGCTCTCGTAGCGCGTTACAGTATGGAAGTCTTCGTCTGAAGAATCCTCCAATAGATGCTGACCTATGTTCAGGCTACAACTGGTGTGATTATGCCGTTCATACGGATAGAACAGATTTCACTATTGGAATGAATGGCTGGGGAAATAACGATGAGACGTGAGTATCTTCTCCGGGATGATCCTCTCAGCAGAAGAGTATTGACTTTCACAACCAGGTCGAAGGGCTTGTGCGGTCAAGGCCTGCTAGACAATCTCAGGGGGGAATGCACCTCTGATATCCAGGATTGGGGTTGCGAGGAGATCCATGAGAATCCCCACGACACGAAGACAACCTTTACGATTAGATCTTTTCTGAGAGCGAAGGCGCCGGGATGTGTTGTGACCGCAGTCAACAAAGCTGCTCCTGCTGGCAGAAAGGAAATTAAGTGCCTTAGGACTAACTGAGTTCGATGCATCGAGTCATAGCGACTCGATCGAAGTCGCGTATACAAGGCTGTTCTTGGCACAGTGCCTCTCAAACCATATACAATAGCTCATTTGGACTTTCTTCTTCGATTAAATCCGATGTTACATGACGAGCATTGTCTCAAGTATCAAGATTGAGCCTAAGTAATAATTGAACTCTGTTAGTCTCCAACAGTCTCACAAGCTAAGCTGCCCTTCATGGATGTGATAGCGAGATCATACGTGAATCACCACATTGCCGTCCAGTAAGCGGTCTGTGTGATTTTAGGTAGATTATAACGGTCTCCCTTGAGTTTGTTAGCTACTGAAAGTGCAACAGATGCAGTCCAGGATCATAGTAATCATGGACAGAGTTCAGTCCGAAGTGATAATCTCTGAGTTAATGCTAGCTGCTGTTTACAAGTGCTTCTGCACGATAGAAAGTGAGTAGCAATCCCAGCTTCTTCTTCGGGAAAAGAATGGAAGCAAACCTGGAGGGACCATTGGTGGAGAACGAGCCTTATCATACATATATTACTGTGTTTGCAACTTGCAGTGTGCCTGTCTTTAGATTTATAGAAAAAGATCGC
This sequence comes from Neodidymelliopsis sp. IMI 364377, assembly GCA_027946375.1. Taxonomy (NCBI): domain Eukaryota; kingdom Fungi; phylum Ascomycota; class Dothideomycetes; order Pleosporales; family Didymellaceae; genus Neodidymelliopsis; species Neodidymelliopsis sp. IMI 364377. The sequence continues at coordinate 17,603 of JAPEUT010000234.1, forward strand.
GTGCAGCTACGGCTACTTGTCGTCTTCTCCGTGTTCAAGTGCGGCGGTAGGCACCTCAAATGTCTTGCGACCCCTAGCAAACCAATCTGCCATAGCTATCACGAGAAAGCCAGCAAGAATCGGAGGCGCATAGTTCATAGTCAGGCTCGTCACCGGCTTCGATGCTGGGAAGGAGACGAAGATGATGACGTATACCAGGTACACCATTGCGCAGAGTTTGATAGGAACACTCCACCTTCCTAGTTGGAAAGGTCCGTACTTCGGATGTCGACCAGAAAGTTGACGAGCCGTAAGAAGTGCGATCGGGACAAAGTATGATATGTATAGTGCGATGGTGGGTAAAGAGATGAGTGAATTGAAAGCAGCCTCGGAACCGAGATTGATGAGCGACAAGAGGCAGCAGATCAGGCCAACCAGGAAGAGGGCGGGTATCGGCACCTGAAGTGTTGGGTGGATCTAGGAGTACTTTAGTTGAGCCTGGCTCTGGTGAAAACAAGACGTACGTAAGTGAATCGATAATGGAAAGGAAGACCTTTGTCGGATGCAAATCGCCAGATCAAGCGGGCTACAGAGGCAACAATGTTAAAGTTGCCTACCATGAGTTGAAAGCCCATCATTATTGTCATTGCATTTGATGCTGTCTTTGACCCTGTGCTGTATGGCTATGTTAGCGCTGGATCCATCTTGCATCGGATGGCACACTGACGCGGAGTAGAAAACCTCCGTAATTGGCAAGATAGACTTTGAGACAGCCTCCTCATCTCCAATTGTGAACATCAAGCAGATGCAAAAGGAGACCATCATAACTGCGTTCAAAGATGTTGCAAGAACCATGGCTTTAGGTACTCTCTTGCGAGGTTCCTTTGTTTCTTCGACTGTCGATCAATATGTCAGCACCTACGTCAGGACTCTCAGGGACTGAATCGACGTACTCATATGAAGAACACCATCAAAACTGCTGATCGGATATGCTGTCGCGAGCATGCCGATCGAAAATGCCACTCCAGGATTATCCCACCCGGCGTCTGTGTGCAGAGTTGTGAATACAAACTCAGGCGTACTGCGCTTCGAGAGCGTACAGAGTGTTGTGATAATGGCAACGAACAAGACCACATGGAATACTCCCCCGATGGTTTCGAGGTAGTTGATAATCCTTCGAAGGTATAGGTTCAAAATTAGGGGAATGATGAGGAATGCAATCAGAAATACCGTCGGGTGCCACGCTTGGGGCTCGTAATCCGGCTTGTTGAAGATGATCAAACCCAGAAGAGTATTGGACATGAAAGAAAATGCACCAGCACAGCTGCAAATCCAAGCAATAACGGTGATCCAACCTATAGTCGTCGTTAGTCGAGCTTCCAAAGATAGGCTGCAGAGACGGCCTTGCCCTGAATGAACCCCCAGAACTTAGGAGCGAATGGAGCGAAACGCGCCGACCACCTGTATTGTGCACCTACAGTGGGATCCCTGTAGTATCATCAGCGCAACATCAACAGGTCAGTTGATGGAGGTTCCATTTACATAGACGCCATCTCTCCTAGAGCCGTGGCGATGAGGGTGGAGCCAATGCCCGCGAGCATAGACCCGTACACGAGGGCGGCGGGGCCACCGTTCTGCCATGCAAGCGAAAAGGAGAGACCGACAGCCTCCCACGCAACTTGAAGAGTGAAGCCAAAGTTGTTAATCGCGAGTCGGTTGATATATCGCTGAAGCAATTATTAGGAAATTGGACTCGCAAGATCCAATACCACCCGGACTGACCTCAAAAACACCTCGTTCAGAGGAGCCAGATCGACCACTATTCTGGTCGAGCTTGGTTGGCTTCTCATGAGGATCTTCCATATCCTTTGAAGTAGCTGTCGCAATAAGCGCTGCATCTTTGTCCATTTCGTGAGAATGAGGGCTCGATGTGTTCGAATTATAAGCGACTGTCGAAAACCGGAGCATCTCGAAGACCGGAACTTCTGTCGTGTGCAAGACTTCGCTGTCTTATTGCAAAGTCGACAGCAGATACCTAAGTATCAACTCAGCGTCGAACTTTGCCTAAGCGACCTAGGTCCGTGGTTACACGCCACAGCGGGGCACAATTTGGGAGCCAATCCTACGTAAAATCTGCTCTGTATTGTGCGCCTGTAGATCCAGTTTGATTCGAGTGGTCAAGATCCTAACGCACTGCGGTGGGGACGAGAAGGGTGGGGCTTGCAGCGGCGCTGGCGTTCAGGATGTTTACGCCGATAAGGCTGCATCCACGCGAGATGTCCAGATATAGATCTCAAACTTGCTTGAATACATCCAAATCCACTCTTCATCTCTCAAATGTCATAGTTTTGAACAGATCCACTGATAGAAGAGATCATGTCCAAAAAACGAGGTCGAGGATATGCGTTGCAGCGAAGAGGGAGCAGAGTGCCAAGGAAGCGGAGAGGCTCATATCAGCAAAACATGATGCTTGTCGCCTTGTAGATGATTCATCTTCAAAAGCAATGTCAGTGACTGCCGCTTCGTTCGAATCAGCGAGCTTGAGGGAAGAAGGAAGCGGGGCAGTGGCACAGAGGCCTTGGCGCACCATCACCATTCTACTATGGTATGGCCATCACTATTCTACTATGGTATGGCCATCACTGTGTGTCTGGTCATAGCATAATAAGAAAGCCTGTATAGGATTCAGCGCTAGCTATAGCTTGAACGAGCGTGCAGCATCATTGCGTGGCAAATTGCTGGAACAATAGTAAGACCATGCTCTTAATTATCTCCATGCTTACCCCGGTCCGCGACCGAACGAAGCAATCTTTCCGTTCGGAAGCGCGATTCAGATCCGGCATGAGGCTCAGCTGTGAAAACACAGTACCGAAGTCAGGAAGTTAGTCTTCTGGGAAGGACGATCGCATTGTACTGTGCCTCTACGCCAGACTGATAAGCTCACCGAGTTTGTTACTGGAGAATTTGTTATAATTGCCTTTGATTGTCAGCTCAAACGATGTAGGGATCCAGACATCAGATTTGTTGTATAGTCATGGCCGGCACAATTCAGCCCATAGCTGCGCTCACAGCCGAAGACCGTGGGCCGATCAACACAATCGTCTCAATCTTTCTCCCTACCACCAGCATCGTAATCGCGACTGTCCGCATGGCAATGAGAGAAAAGCGGTTTCGTCACTTGGAACCAGATCATATTGTATATAGGATAGGACTAGTGTGCCTCAGCTTCGCATCCTCTCAGGTATCCCTCACTGACTGATCTCAGTGCTTCGGAGTCTTCACCTCCACTATGTCCCACTTTTGTGTTAGAGCAGGCTTGGGAAGACACCAGGAAAAGTTTGACGAAGACCAAGTAGCCAGATACTTTAAGATATGTATGCACTGCGTAGCCGGATGTACAAGCTGTGCTGGAACTAACTGTATAGCTGTTCTGGGCCACACAATTCTCTGGCGTTCTGGCTTTAGCTCTGGCCAAATGGTCACTTGCCCTTCTATTCAACCGTATCACTGAGAGACAGTCAAATCCAAAAGTAATTCGACTGCTGGGTCCTACGATCGCGATCTACACCTTACTTTCTCTAGCTTCGATTGCTTTCCAATGCGAACTACCCCGGCCATGGATACTCAGCCCGCGCAAATGCTCTACGCATGGCTATATATATTACGCGATTATAATTTCCAATATACTGACGGATGTTTTATTGGCTTTCCGGATGTATCCGATCATCCTCACTCTGCAAGCGAGAGCGCACGCTGAATCAGTTCTCATGTAGTCATTCGGATCACGTTTAGTCATCTGTGCGGTAGATTTAGGGCGGCTAGTGGTTGTCTATAAGGCTCTCCAGTCCGAAGATCAAATGTGTAAGACTCCATATCCTCATCGATTGAACACGAATACTTTTTCATACTTCAAGATGGAACCTGCGTAGCTAATCAATACTAGATGCGCAACTTCTCTGGGCTGTGATGGATCAAATTGTTGTCCACCTCTCTACCAATCACGCCACGCTTCCTCGTCTCCAAGTCATCCTCTCGCAGTTACAAATTGGCCCCATGAGCATGCAAGCCCCCATCCTTAAGGGGGACGTAACGACATCAAGATTCTGGCATAAATCTGCCACAAATGCAAATCAGCTGCCGCAAGAGGGGACCAGCCAGTCGAGCAGAGAACACTCGAACAAAACAGCAGTCGGAAAAGTCCTACACAACGCGTGCAGTGCAGTGTGTACCAGTCTGACGCGGCCTCTCAAGAGAGCACACAGCATCTCCGAAGAACCTCTGCAGTGCCAGCAAGATATTGAACTGCGCCCCACAACTGTGTGCGCAGGGGAACTCACGTGCGCACAAAAAACATCGCAGAATAATATGTCACCTGCTGCGTCCTTGTCGAGCGATAGCTCAGATAGAGATGATGGTACAAATGCAATAGAGGGTGTTAGAATAACGCATGAGTTTTCTGTAAGCTATAACAACGCCTAGAGTATACACAAACATAGATGGCGAAGTCCATGGCTAAGCAAGTGTAGCTGTAGCCAACTACCAAGAAGCAACTATGTGAGACTAAAGTCACTTCAACCAATAACAAACACTGTGTTGAAGACAGTAGATTTAAAGAACAAACTGAACCCTCGAGTTATGATGAGTGCAGATTGTTCCGTCTTGATAACTGTTTGTGTTTGGCACAGTCTTAAACTTTGCTTTCATGAACCTTGACGTCCGCATCGATGTGGCGAATGTCAAGCTGATTGTTGAAGGAGTATAGCTGTGGGGAAATGAGGCCCTTCTGGCGCAATACTTGTGTTTTGAACCAGTAAGGTGCTACAGTAGTAACCTGATATTTCATGTGGGTTCGTGTTGGGACAGCAAAGACGTGGTCAAGCTCTACGTAATGTCAGCCAAGCGCTCAGCCAGTTTTGCGAGCTTAAGAAAGATAAACTTACCCTCAAGAGACTTTTGTTTCGTCTCTGGTAGCCAGAGGAATATCATCACAAATGCGATGGCGTTCATGGCTGCATAGAAGCCGAAAGCGCCAACGGACCCAAAAGCTCGTAATTGGCGTGGAAACGTCAAAGATACAACAGTTGCCCAGAAGTTGTTTGTGCAAACAGCCCATGACATGCCGACCTCGCGATGAGATAGAGGAAAAACCTCTGCTGAGTACGTAAATGGCACTGGCCCCTCTCCAGGGGAATAGAAGGCGTCGAAAAGATAGATGAACAGAGCGATCAGAGCTAGATGTGCAGTGCTCGATGCCGGGATATAAAAGCACAACCCGGCAGCTAGCAAAGTCCAACACATGTTTGGGAACGTGAAGAGCAAAAGAGCGCGACGCCCGTATGTATCGATGGTCCAAATAGCTGGCCAGGCGAAGATGAAGTTGATTATGCCGAAACCCCACGATGCAAGGAGGGCCCCGGTGACGGTAGCACCTGCATTTGCGAATATAGTGGAAGAGTAGAATGCGATGATATTGACTGAAACTTCGTTATGGTCTGTTTGTTTGAAATGCTGAGCGAAGTGACTTACTGCCACACATCTGTTGTGCAATCATTACGATACCAGATGCTTGCACAGCTCTTCTGAGTCGGGGAATCGTAAATAGCTCCACAATTCGAGAGAAAACGTTAGCGTTCACGGCTACACCGCTCTGTTGGATGAGTATTTCTTCCTGTTGCATCTGCGCGTGGATGTAGTAGAGTTCCCGTGCAGCTAGCAATTCTGATCCTCTGTACCTGACGAGAGCTTTAAAGGCCTCTGAGAATCTGCCCTTTGACATGAGCCACCTAAACATGATTAGCGGCGTATTCCGGCGTAGAGTAGCTCTGATCAATCACGTACCTGGGTGACTCAGGGACAAAAAAGATTCCTAAGACGAGAGGGACGGCGGGAATAAATGCTGATCCAAGTTGAAGCCTCCATGAGATGGCACCGGTATCTTTGACAGCCAAGTTTGCTGACGTTCCAAGGAGGATGCCAAATGCCGTCCATACTTGCCATGACATGACTAATCCTCCGCGGATCATGGTAGGAGCAATTTCGGCGGTGAAGACAGGAACCGTCACTTCTTTGAGCCCCATTCCAATGCCGAGGAGAATGCGAGTGACAATTAATTGTTTCCAGTTTTGGGTCACAGCCATGCCTATGGGTGAAAGAAGAGAGAAAATTGCGGCGATGAAAATTGTCACGCGTCTACCGAACCGATGGTTCAGAGGGTCAGAGACCCAACCAGCACTGGAGATCTGTTAGTGATAGACGTTCATGTTGAAAATCTGTGTGGGATGCTTACAAAAGGAATATCGCAAAGTATGGACAAGAGTTGATGAAACCAACGAGCCACTGGTTCCTTTCGCACGTCCCAGCCAGAGCGCAAGGTCCGTCTGGACCTTCATCAATGCCAAAGGCATCAGGAAAAGAAAGATTGGCCCCGTTGGAGCCAGTCTGATCCCAGCCTTGTATCGCAGCCGCAATGGACGACAGGATAATAGTAAAATACAGCATCTTTGGTTGTTGCCATCGGTGGGTGATTTCCCGACGGAGGACATCTCTATCAGAATCGTCCAACTCTGTCAGTGAATCGATTGCAGTTGGGCTTTGAGCAGCCAGTGCACCTTTCTGCAAGAGAGGCAAGATGTCTTGCAAACCATTCGTTGTGGCGAATTGCTGAACATCCTCCATCAAGATCTCGCGCGACAAGCCAATGAGCGGGTTTCGAATTCTAACGTTGCAGTGTCAGACTAGCGTAGTTCAGCTGTATTGCTGACTTACTCCCCAGTAGTATTGGTAGTCAGGTTCTCAACAGCTTCCTTCACCTTGTCTGGACAAGCTATCAGTCGAGTTCGCATCATCATACGCATAATATGACGTACTGTCATCTTGGAAAATGAGCGACCCTCGTCGACGGGCACTAGAACGATTGATGTGTCAGCTAAATAGCAGGAAATATGCTTTCAAGATAAGACGCACCTCGTAATATCAGCATCTGCGGTTCCAAGAGCCATAACTTTGGCTGAATGTAAGAGACTTTGGATCGGAAGTACAGAACTAACGGCCTTGTCAACTCTGCCGGGCGGAGTGTTTTTATATAGTAAAATTTCCGCTGCTGCATTGTTACCGAGGAGTGGTTCCAAATGTGCAAAGAGAATATGGGGACCCCATGTGGAGACCTTAGATCCAGCCACGAAGCTCTAGATGTAGCTAGTTCTCTCCACGGATCTTATGGAGGTTGAAACTTGATGGGCTCTGATCTATCATATTGAACGATCTAGATTCGCGTCGACTTGAAGCTCCGCAGCAGCGATTATGTTGGGAGCGCCCACGCCGATTCGTCCGAGCTAAGGGAGCTGTCGTGTGGCCATCGTCGAAAGAGGGGTTGTGTAAGCTGCTTTGCCGAAGGTTTCAGCCTATGTGCTCATCACCCGTGACGATTGGAATGCTTCAAAGACAACAACTTAGCTATGGCTTGCAACCGATAATGTGAAATATAAACCTAAAGAATTGAAAGATGTTGCTGTTGACGGTCTGAGAAGCATGTTCACACTAGTTTACAAACGCTTTGAATTCCGAATGCCGAAATGTGCTGCAACCTTGTTGAAGCTTTGAGTCCATGAACATGAGCTAGACCTCTTAAGGCAGCTTTGGCGCACCGTGTGGCTCCCCGCGTGTAACAATCCGCATTCGTCCAGTTTGGCGCACCGTATAGACCCTTGCGTGCAGTTGACCACATCGCACTATTGCTGCTACCAATCATGCAAGCTTTAGTACATGCACATGACAATGTAAACCTGTGCTGGATTATGTACCCCAATAATGGTATTGTCAGCTGCCAATTACCCTCCAGCCACTAAGCTCATTAAGCATTGGCTGCTTACATTGTGCATCTGCAAGAGGGCTGACTGCGGGTCTGCCTGTCATGGTACACTAATCGTGATGCTCCGCTCCTGCAACGGTCTACTCAGGGAAACGGCAGCACACGTTGGCAGCTAAGCCCAGAACAGGCATTTTCGCGCAGCCTACGTCGACTCCGCGGTCTGTAGGACACCTGTGCCATAACAAAGAGCTGCGGGATCAAACATCACATCATGAAGTATGCTCAGATCAAGAGGAGCACTGCGCTTAACATACCTCATGCGAATCAGAATATAATGTATACCGAATCTCAATGAACTCACTTTCAACGAATTGATTTACATGAACGAAAAATGCACTCATCCTAACATATAGCAGGAGTTCAGATCCTATTGTCTTCAAATGCGACTGTTGCTTACAATTCATGACTTTGAAGCCATTTTTATACGATTCTGGGCATCTTTAATGGCTCACATCATCTTCTGGGCTGCAAGCCTCGCTCTTCTCTGTATTTTCCAGCCTTTGGCGGCGTATATCTGGGATGCGAAGCAGCTCCGTCGCTTTCCGTGTCAGAACCTGCTCTCAGGCATCACCAATTTCGGTTACGTTTTCGAGCGTTGTCGCGGCTTTCGCTCCAAGAGCCTACACAAATTGCATGAGGAAAATCCTGTCATTCGTCTAGGGCCTAGTTCTTTGTCTTTCTCGTCACCAGATGCAATACGTGCCATCTACGGGCACTCAACCACTTGCATCAAAGGAGACATGTATGCTGCGCCAGCAGGCCCTCACTCCAGTCTTCTTGATGTAGTCAGTAAACAAGAACACGCCCGCAAGCGCCGCTACATGTCCCATGCACTTGCTACCCGCAACCTGATGACATGGGAAAGCAAGGTCACGGACAAAGTGGAGCGGCTGTTGCGCCAGTTTGACCGCATCTGCAATGAGGCCGTGTTACTGAGAGGGGGGAAGCATGGAAACATCGATTTTTGCAATTGGTCAAATTTGTTCACAGTTGAAGCGATTTGCGATATTGCACTGAGTGTGCGACTCGGTTGCCTCGACCGTGGGGACGACGCAGTGACCATTATGGACTCCAAAGGAAAGCATGGAACAGTTCGCTATATTAGTTGTCTTCATGCGGGTAAAAGAGCAACGTCGATACTTGTCTGGCCGACTGATTGGTTTCGTCTTCTGAAAGCTATTTTCTCCAAGGTCCCAGGATACTTCCGTGCACAATGGGCTAAAGGAAATCAATTCAACAGCTTGGTTCGCTATCTGACCTTAGAGCGCATTCGGCGCCACGAAGATGGCGAGGAACTAGACGACATTGTCAAAAGCATTCTCATGGACAAGGGCGGACGGGCACGTGGCCTCGACGCAGGCGAATTCGAGGCGGAAGTAGGAGTTCTACGTGAGTACACCAGTGAATTGTCGCAAGTTACTTGTCTTACTAAAACTAGTAGTTGATGCAGGCTCCGATACCACCGCGATTGCTTTGACTCACGCCGTGTATCATCTTCTTCGCACCCCGAAGGCGCTCGAACGCCTTCGCGAAGAGGTTGATGTTGCCCTGGCGCCACACACTATAGTCGCGTCCTACGATCAAGTTAAGAGTCTGCGATACCTCTCAGCCTGTCTCGATGAGTCGATGCGCCTGTTACCTCCGGTATCATTTGGGTTGAATCGTAAGACGGGTCCCGAGGGGCTGACTGTCGACGGTCAGTGGATACCTGGTGGCGTTACTGTTGCAGTGCCCGCTTATACAGCGCATCATAACCCGGACATATTCCCCGACCCAGAGTCCTACTACCCAGACCGCTGGTTAGAGGACGACGTGAAAGACGCACGGGCTGCTTTTATCCCTTTTAGTGCCGGCGCGCGTGGGTGCATTGGTCGCAACATAACATACATGGAGCAGACTATACTGATTGCATCATTAGTCCACCGGTATGAGTTTGCTCTGCCTTGTGATGAGTGGAGGTTGGAACATGAGGAAGCGTTCAATCTTTGGCCGAGTGCTTTACCTCTGAGTATTCGAAAGAGACATCCGACAATATGATTTTAGGTCTCTATCAGTTGAGCCACGCGTCCTACTGGTACACAATCAAAACTTATATTCCAAGAACATTTCTTGCGATTGTAACACTCGGTTCCGTGTGTGAAAGCCAAGTCGATTCTCAATGTCTCGAAGGAGTGCCCAAATCATTGCTTTTGCCGGCAGTGGTTCTATGTGTTTTGCAGCTGTCAAATGTCAATTTGCTTACTCAGAAATTTTAGAACGAGGCACTCGAACCGTAAAACAAAGGGTTCACTGCAACGACCAGAACTCCATCAGTCACGCTTGGCGTGAAACAGATAGATACAATCGCTTCTGAGTGAGTCTGAAGTCCTTTGCGCCAGCTTTCCTGCTGAACAGGTTCCAGGGAGTTTCTAGCAGAGTGTTCCAGCATGCATTCAAGGCACAGGATTTTTGCCAGATGGTAATAGAGGCATCCAGACGCTACATCCTTAGCACTCGATAGAAGACATGGTGGTTGATGCCTTACCTGCTGAAGGAGAGCAAAACCAGATCTGTGCAATCTCATGATCCAGAAAGCCTCTAGTGATAATTCCCCTAGTATGAGAAGGAATTGTGTCCCACCAGTTATCGATATCCAAAGTCAGGCTCTGAACTCCTGATACATGTGGCTCAGGAGAGTCGCTGTTCACATGCGCGAATTTGAACGCTATGACCTTGGCTAGTAGCCACAAGATTTGTTTCGCATTGTCGTCCTCGTTTGGTTCTTTGCTTTGAGGCACGACTGGCCACTCACTTGGGACGATCAAGGTTGGCCGACCACAAACCAATGCCAGTGAAACATCATGCCGTGCAAAGACCCAGAAACTGGCATGTTCGAGATTGCTTCCATCAGTGGGGATGTCACGGGCCTCGATAAGCGTTCGTGCGCCGTATAGATGGCGCTCGTAATCCATACCCGGAAGCGCCAATAATTCGAAACTACAGAGCAGAATGGTGGCTGACAATACAATACCTCTGTCATGCTTTGGAGAGGTAAGCTCTTCGATCAGTAATCCCAGACTGTGGCCGTAATGATTTGCCGAAACCGGGTCCCAGAGAAAGTCGTTATCAATGAGACTCATTTGCTTGGCAGAAAGCGCGCAGATCGCGTGTAGTAGGAGAGGAGACGAAGTTGCCCAACGTAGAACCTGATACTGATATACTGAGGATTGATCCAGAACATCCATCCACGTCCCAATGCCTCTTTGATAGATTCGTAGAAGTTCGACTGTCTCCTTCGTGAATCTGTCCTCTGGTGAAATGAAGCGCAACGGCGAATAGCCAGATGTGCTCTCGAGGCCAGCAGAAACCAACTGGAACGCGTCGTAGGTTGTAGCGGGGTGAGCACGAATCGGATGCTCTGAACTGACATGTGAAGAGTATGAAGCCTGTGGGATTTGCAGACTTTCTGCTGCCAAAGCTGTAGTCGTGTTTGACCACCCTTGTCGCACAATAAAATCTCTCTGACTGCATTCAAGCTTTCTCCGTTGGCAATACCCACATGGGAACTTCTCGTCACATTTGATGCGGCGATTACGGCAATTGACACTGCACGGTCAGCATATGCAGCAGGAACGGAGGGTGCGTGACTACCAGCCTTACACCGCTGTCAGCATGCCTCAACAATCGATTCATATCACGCTCTTACCTGTCCGACGGCGACCCATCCTCACCAAGTGCGTCTTTTCAGTCTTCTGTGCAATTCGCAGCGTTGACAAAATTGACTCAATGCTGTAGGCAGCGGCATGAGATGCAGTCTGCACTTCTTGGGCTGATTAGGCATTGCTGGTGGAAGCAGTGGACAAGTTCGACAACGCGTCTCGGTGGCTCGATTGCAGCCACATCTACTAGCAAAGGGGGACTTGCGCGTGTTGCGTGAGTGGGGCTGGCTCTGGCGCAAGGCGGTGGAGTGTTGGAGGCGGGGTTCCCTCCGGGAGCCAATCAGAGTGTGATGCGTGGAGTGCTCGTCCGAGTGGCGGGAGAAAAGGACTGCACGCAGACTACGTCATTGCAGATGTTGAACGTCTAAGTCTCGACCACCGGAATGGATTATGAGTGATGCGATGACACATGATTGTATTGACTGGAGTGGTGGGAAGGGTGCAGGCTAGAGAAGGAAGCTAGACAAATAGCAGGTAGGAGATTGCGCTGCAGGATAAACATTATTAATATCTTTAGAGAGTGCGTCTTGGATGTATGGATGCTTTCCTGCTTCGTTCAAGGTTGTTGTGCGTTGCTGCACTACGTACAATGTCATGCTCGAGATGAGCGAAAGACGAGACCGGCTTGCCAAAAGCTGCTCATATCCCTGTGTCGATGTCACACCGCGAGGTAGGTCCATCTACGATTTCCAATTCTATCTTTCTATTACCTCTAAGAATTTGATCCTTTCCTGTAATGGTTGAGTGGAACATTCCCCTCATCAAGACTCGACCAGGCTGTTCCGTCTGCTTTCCGGATGTATCTAAACAGTCTGCCGGGGTGCACTACCGCAAAATACACAGTACTTGCGAGCAAAAGGGAGGCATCGAATGCATACATCATCCACTCTGTCTTCAAGATCTGGCCATCTGGACCTTGAGTGAACTCAATGAGCCTGAAAAAACTCCTTGCAATGATCAGAATGCTGACCGCATACAGCGCCCACATGTGCTTCCTCCATCGCACCTGTGGCCTTTCGGAAACAGCAGTAGGATTGCTGTTGAGCCTCAGATGTAGTACGACAACCATCACCAAGAATAGTCCAAAGGCGGCCAGTTGTATACCGAGACCTATCTTGACGATGAAGATGCCCTGTTTTGCTCCTTCCTCCCCACTGGCTTGGGCCGCGGAACCAGCCATCTGGCATCCAAAACTCGCAATGTCGATGAGGATGTAGGTCTTGGATACCCAAGTGGACTTGATGAGACAGTAGTCTGCCGCGTCTAGATTGCGAGCCAAACGACCGAGCGTCATGTAAACCGTTGCAGCGAGAAGAGGCGCTGATCCCAGGATGAGCATCATCTGGACTAGGTATGGGGTTCCGTTGCGAATGTTGTCGTGGGACCAAGCTCGTCCGTAATAGCCACCAGCTTCGCCTAGGGTTGGATTAATGACTGATCTACCATGGCAGAAATTTTCTCGACATCGCTTACCTATACATCCTAGAAGGAAGGGAAGAAAATACCAGCTTCTGTACATTATCATCAGAACAAGATGTGCTGCAGCCATGATTCCGAAAAGGACAAGAAAGGCGTATCCAGCTCCAATAGAAGGGATGTATGGGAACAAATCGAAGTCGGCTTCTCCGCGAGGGGCGAGGAGTAGCGAAGCCATCTTGTCGTGCGAAAAGTTTCAGCGACGAAGATCTCGAGAAGCGAATGAGTTGATTGAATATAGAATATCGAGTGATAAAAACTCCATATCTAGGTTGGGTACAGCCTGCCTTTATGGTTGGAGCATGATGGTGCCAAGATCTCGTAAGTTAGCGTATTCGTATCCTAAGAGCGCGACATCAACGGAACCCCTGCGATACACAAGCCGCGTACGCTCTGCGCGTCACATTGACCGTTATGAGGCTCGCGGTTGTTTCCAGTTCATTTTGGTTGGCCTCGCCCAATAGTTGCCCAGCTCTCTGTGCCACCTTCTGTACCAACACGGAGCAGTTACCCATTGGGCAACTTTTGACAAGCCTTTGGAAGGGTTGTTATTCTGCGGGATTTCCTTTTGTACTGATTCCATACACTTCCCCAATTGATTCAACTAGCCTGGCACTAGCCGGTGATGTAACCTGTTTCCTCCAACATAGGCACACTATCTTTTGTGTCCTACAAATCAGTATCTCGTGGCCTATGAAGAAACTTCTTTAAATCGACTGAATACCTCCCATTACCACTAGAGTACTCTTTACGCTGCACTAACGCAACACTGTTACTATCCACTAGAAGGTAACCGGTCACTCAAGTGCTACCAGCGTGATTGATGCATGGTGGATTAGTATCGTTAATTCATGCTACTATCTAGTGTGGTGTAATACAAGTGTTTGATGGCTAAAAACGAGCTTCAACATAATTGTATTGAAGAAAAGAGCACGGATATGTGCATTGGCGTTGCTCCGGAAGTCGCCAAATCCCATTGCAGCTTCGCGTGTCTGCACGCCATTGCAGTATACGGCCTCAAAACGGGCGATTTTACGCGCCCACACTATCTCCTGCATGATGCTGTCGCTCGTCGCTGCAAGTCGATGAGTCCACATATTGATGTACCCAAGTACAACTGCTTGACCGAGAGTGGCTGTTGGAGTGTCGGCGAACATTCGGCTATGGAATTTTTAGTAAGAGTCAGGAAATACGACGGTACTTAGGGCAACATACTGGAGATCAACCACCTTTCGAGAGTCTTTCAGCAAGGAGGCCAGATGAGATTTTTGTGCAGCTTGCACGACGTGCAGGCGTGTTTGCGTCGGCACGCCTACTGCATATGCCCACTCAGCAAGACGTGTCTCCGTGTCCAAGGAACCGAAAGGCTGCTTCAGTGCTTCTCGCGCTGCGTCGATGGGTGCTAATGCGTTCAGATTTTTGATGGCACATTGTGGTGGTTTGTCGACGATCTCACGAAGGAAACTCATTTAGGCTTGCGCCACAATCTTCTCGTCTCCAGAGCAATGTTCCATATCCTCCCCTGCAATTCGAATGTAATCCTGGTGTGCATCGTACCAGCGGCGCTCGAGAGACCCCACTTCGTCCAGACATGCTTGTCTGTTGGCCTGACGTTGAAAGAAGTTGGTGAGATCTTCACCTTGTTCTGGGAACTGGTAGATCCTCGACCAGATGCGGAGATTGTGGATCATGACCTAGAAGCATAAATTCGTAAACCGCATCGGTTTAATGTATGACTTACCTCGATCTCAAGGAAACAGTATCAACCAAAGACGTGCTTCACGAACCAAGTTCCGTTTCCATGCAATTGGCCGAAGGTGTCTGACTTAACACTTCGAAAAATCTTCTTTGCGTCGTCATGATCCGGCGAATTGTCACCACCCATCACTTCTGGGAAGTGTAGGTCTTCGATGGACCCCTCGTTTGCTACGATGACACGCGCTCGCTCCGTTGCTTCAGTTTGGTTGCAGTACCGGTCTGTTGGGGGGCTTTTGGTGTAGCCACTGTCGGGGTCGGTCACCAGTAGCTTGCGAGGTTGTCGTATGAGATGCCGGTACATGAACGGAGGCGTAACCTCGGGGTGAATGTACCCGAAGATGGGAAAATCGTGCGTTGGAGCGGGTGTAGGGTCTAAGGCCATCTCGAGTGACGGTGCAAGAGTTGAAGGGATTTTGTTAAGGGGGTCATAAGAGCGATCGTCGCTTTTGAGGGTAAAGAAGTGTTGGTGAAGAATGGAGCTTTTTATCTTTATTAGCTTGCGACTAGACTTCACTTACAGCCGCAGGCGCTGCCAAGCTTATGCTCTTCTCTCACCTGTGGTGAAATATTCTGCAATCCGAAATCGGCCATAATTTACAACGTAACATTCGCTGCCGGTCACAAATTACCATTTTCGGCGGTGCAGTTGACTCATGCTGGCTATGTAGCCACCATGATCGAGGTTGCCCGACACTTCTGACTCTGACTTACTAATGAGCAACAACTTACCTGAGTCCCGGCTGGATCGGCCCGACACCACGTTGTTGCACAATGGAAGCACGCATCGGCGGTGAAGGTGAGTTTACGGACTAAGCTTAAACCCCGGGGCCATTTGTTCAACCCACGAGGTTGCTTGGCCTTCTTTCCCATCACCACATTTAACAAATCCGCCTCTGTACGGCACTTCTATCCCCAAGATTTTCGAGATGATGGGTCCACACGCTCCGGGAGCTGAATTTGGATCCACTCATCCGAGCGCACAGCAACAAAGTCGTATCGCAGGTCGCTTGTTCAGATCCAGTGGCTTTGTTCGCGCTACAGACTGTAGAGACGCATTATTCAGCATCAAAGAGTTCGAGCAAGAGTGGGCAGCTGGAATAGTACCCTTGCGCGCCGCCATAGGTAATGAACGCGCCGTGTTCGACATATCTGTTTGCTGTAGGCACGAAGTAAACGCGAAGGAACATCATGCAGTGAATTTTATGGGTGTGAGAGCTCAGCAGAATCAGTGGAGAAGAGTGTCAACAGCTCACTTTCTTGCAGTGAACAGCAAGCTTGCGCATAGTTTGCCACTATTTAGACTGTCCCTCGTTCAGAAAGTAGTTGTGCGCGTTCTGCTAGTGCAGTTGTAAAAACTACTTCTCCCACGGCTCCTTTTCTGCGCTCTGTGGCTTGTTATTGCACTAGCGCATGCATTAACACACATAGCCAGTCGCCGCTAATGCGTTGTAAAAGACTGTACCGAGCGAGTTGACCCGGTTCTCTCTATGAC
This sequence comes from Neodidymelliopsis sp. IMI 364377, assembly GCA_027946375.1. NCBI lineage: Eukaryota > Fungi > Ascomycota > Dothideomycetes > Pleosporales > Didymellaceae > Neodidymelliopsis > Neodidymelliopsis sp. IMI 364377. Next base: position 33,873 of record JAPEUT010000234.1, read on the forward strand.
ACTAACCGTCTGTTTTTCTGGCTTCACCGCATGGTAGGGCTGCCGTCTCATCGTACGACTTATTATTACCGTAGTGAGATATGGCTCCAACTACCCGCTGCAACCTGACTACATGGTATTGTGCATCCATTCGAAGTACAAAGGCTTATTAGTGCGACTCGTCATAAATCTGATCATCAACGAGCTTATCTACTCGCACCAACATAGCAGCACTGCAACAAATGAGGGCCACAGAAGTGCGAGCCGACCAATCGAGGTTGCGAAGCTAAGCTACAAAGTCTGACCGTAATTTGCTATGCTCGGTTCTTCCGTCGTACGTTCTGACATAACAATGTCTTTATCCTTCCGGGCGCTTCCAAGCGAAGATCCTTCCACAACTAAGGAACGTCGTTCCGATTGGTTGACTCGGACTTTACAGTTTGCAATTGCTCTCATGATATCGGCACTACCACAAGGCATCTCCTGTAGAAAGATTCGGCGCAGAGACGGGACATTGAGTTCAAGTATAAAGACAGATATATTTGTACTGCTCTTAGGTGCTACATCAATCCTCAATCACGACTCGAATACCTACCCATAATGACTTCAACAGCCGTCCCGCCCACTATGCCAGCGCTCGATGAGCTCCGACCCAGTACGCCACACGCGTTCAACCCTTCTACAGATATCCCTTCGCTCGCTGGGAAGGTCATTCTGATCACGGGTGCAAATAGTGGCATAGGAAGACAGACCGCTGTCGAGTTGGCGCGGCACAATCCTGCGCAGATCTGGGTTGCCGCTCGACAGGCGCGGTCAGGCCAGGAAGCTGTACAGGACATCGAGGCAGCAGGACCAAGCGTTGATGTGAGGTTTGTGCAGTTGGACTTGACGTCTTTCGAGTCGATCAAGGTGGCAGCAAAGATCATGCTTGCGGAGGCAACTAAATTGGATGTTCTGATGTTGAACGCGGGAATCGTACACATATACCTTCGCTTTCATCTCGTGCTAGGGCTGTGCTAACACGTTCCTAGATGGGAGGATCCCCAGGCGTCACAGCCGAAGGATACGAGCTAGCATTTGGCACCAACCATGTTGGTCATGCCTTGCTATTCGACCTGTTGGCTCCGATCCTCGCCAAAACTGCCGAGGCGTCCGCAACGCGACCTCGAGTAGTATGCGTCAGCTCGCGTGGCCACGCATACGAGCTCCCACCAGGGGGTATCGCGTTCTCGACACTGAAGTCGGCCCAGCTGGAGCTTTCGGGGGTCACGCGGTATACGCAATCGAAGCTCGCCAACGTGGTGTACGCGCGGGAGATCGCAAAACACTACCCTTTCTTAGTATCTGTGGCTATCCATCCCGAGGACGTGGCGACGGAGTTGTTCAACAAGGGTGCGCGGGGCGGTGGACCTGAGATTGAGTATCTCGCGCGAGAGGTGGCGGCGAGGTTGGGCGTGAGCCTGGAAGAGGGCGTTAAGAATGGACTCTGGGCTATCACTACTGAGGACGTGCAGAGTGGCAGGTATTATGAGCCTGTTGGTGTCCTGGGAAAGGGCAGCGAGTTGTCGAGGGATGGGGAGCTCGGGCAGAAGCTCTGGAAGTGGACGCAAGAAGAGCTTCAGAACCACGCCATTTGAGCGATTCAGCTTAATCGCTGCTCGAGTATACGATGTCTGCACGCAGCATCCTGAGTACGGATTTGGGGTACGACTACCTTGATATTTCAACGTAATGATGGACAGTTTTGACTTTACCATCGCCGGTCGATTGTTTGCAAAGGAGGCTCATTGTGTTAGCTGATGTGTCCCAGGAGCCAACTCGTATGTCGTGGATCAGATTCGAAGAAGGGCCAGGCAAAGTCTCAACGTCACCAACGGTCGGGATGTCGGTGAAATGGAAATCCTCGCACTGGGAGCGGTCTGTGGAAGCATCTTGCTCTAACGTCATGACTTTCGTGGCAATCTTCACCATCAACGTGGAGCTCCAGCCGCTCTGGTTAAGGGAGATGACATCGAGTAGCCTGACCGCATGTAATCGAATGGTGTGAACGCGGCATTTGAGAGCCGTGAAGAACAATGGGGTGGCTAAGCTCTCGCCAATACTGGTACTCTGAGCTGCAGATAATGAGGGCAGCAAGTGCAAAGTCTCCACCGTATTCTCCAGTATGGCGAGAAAATTCGCTGTTCGGGAGGCATATCCGGACTCTGAAGTGCAGCCTATGTGGCCCCACATAACGAGTGCCATTTCGTAGTGGTTCAGTAGTACTCTGTATGCAAGTTGGTGGTTATAGTCTGTCTTTGTTTCACGGAAGCTCGTGGCCTTGTAGGTTTTCAGCCAGGCATGAAGTAAAACCAGCGCCTGGCTATGGATATCAAGCCTGCTGAGTCGATACTCTCGCTCTGCTGCGGCCATAAGGAGGAAATTTCGCGAGATAAGCAGGATGGCATGAACGAGTTTGTTCAGGGAGTATCGTGCTTCCTCGAGCGATCGGAAGGCGCGTGACGGCACATCCTCCTCTGAAGACTGCACCAGGATGTCTATGCCAGGCGAGTTCGTTCCAAAAAGCTTTGACTCCAGATGAAGCGATGCGAAACCCTGCAAGATCTTGACTTGATCGGGATCTACACTTGTGCTTCGCTTCAACAATGTCGTCCCATACATGTTGACGCACAGGCGCTGATGAACATCCTTCAACAGTCGTAGCCCGCTCTGCAGGTGCATCTCCGCTTGCTCAAACCTGCCTCTCAGACGCTCTAGTAGAGTATAAAGCAGACAAGATACTAACGCGAGGCTGACAGTTGTATTCCCACCAAACCCAATCGCAGACCGGAGTTGTCTCAAGGACTGATTGTAATGCTCCACCACAACATGCTCACTTCCCAGATGGGTGCGGTCCAACGCCAAAGCAGCATTTCGATGCACCGAGCTAAGCGCAATTACCGCATGCGCGAGAACAGGCTCGTTCAGCAGTGCAGGCATAACCAGCGCCGGCCAAAAGCCCTCTGCGAGGCGACTACTCAACTCGGGCACGAGACGGTGGTGAAACCACTCTAGACATTCTCGCTCTCTGTCGCTCAAATTGAGCTTTGCGGCCGAAGGGTGACGGTGCAGCGGGGTGTGTTTTCCACCGTAGCGCTCTGCGTACCCGTTTCCGCCTCCGCCCCAGATGCCGTAGCCCTCGCATGTTCGGCCTGTGGAGTGGCACCGCTTGCATACGGGCTTGAGCTCGTCGCATTTGACTTTTCGGGTCCTGGTAAATGATTAGCTATGTCTTGCGAGTTGCAAGGGCGGCCTACCTGCAAGTACCACACCCTGATCGTACTTTCTTACGCATTGCAACTGGCATTAGAAAGGCGCACAAATGAAGCTTAAAGGACCGAGTAAGAGCTACAGAATTCGACCTATGCAAGGTTGAAGGGAAGAGCACAGGTTCTTTGTACTAAGACATGTAAGACGGTTGATCGGCATCATCTTTGATTGGCCAGCTCGCATCTCTTCGGCTCCCATTCGCCAACGATAAGAGTCTACACGAAGGATTGTTATTATAGAGTCTCCAGCTTGTTGCAATATAGCACGCTGCGTAGATTAGACGTAAGCTTCGGTAATTCGATGGCTTCCCGGATTGAATGACCAGTGGACGCTTCGGTGGATGGAACAAGTGAGACCACATAGTGTTCACCGAGACTGTCCCGTCAGGACAGCCGCGGCCTTCAAGCAAGTGTACGGGGCTCAGCCACCTAGATCAAGACGTAAAATCGACGCAACCGACAGTTTCGACCATGCATATGGACAATTCGGATATTTGTTGTCTCCCTTAGGAATTCTACGTCATGCGACCCAATGCGACTTGCTCGAGTACTTCCAGTGCAGACGAAAACCTGTCAGTACGGCCCCAAGCTGTGGATATTGATGTTAATATCTTTCGTCCCTCCTTCAAGACTCTCGCAGGGCCTTTAGCCGAATAGATGTCTCCAACCCCGGCAATGTTGGCACGCATAGCAGATGCTGTACCGAAACGAACGAAGACTTGAACCATTTCATCATCGTTTGGCCGATCAAGATGTATAAATGTTGGCGCTTGTTCAGTCTCCCCATCTGAAGGAGATTGGACGGCATTGACGTTGTCAAAGCTGTCTTTGCTAGAAGGCTGAGTTGCAGCACTCCTTTCCAAGTCGTTGTTTGTTTGGTTGGACGACTCCTGCACGACTCCGGTCGCTCTTGATGCATAGGAGCTGTAAGCCCATATGGTCAAAGTGGCCAAGAAGATAGCCGTTGGCTCATAGAAGGCCCTACAGCTATACCGTCTTATGTGCCAGAATAAGCAGCCACTGTGGAGTACGGCCAACCTTGCTTTGCACTGGTCTCTCTGAGCCCAGTCAAGTATGTCACGCTCAGCATCAACAACTGTCTGGCGTTGGGCAGCATCCAAGGTCGCAGACGTAGTCTTCTGGGCGAACGTTACCACAGAAAGGACAAGAGCTTGAAATTGATCAAACGGTGCGAGTAGGATCGTTCTAGAAAGGTGTAAATGAAGGACCAATGGATGCTCTGCGCCAGCCTGCAAAGCGATCGTACCGTTAGCGGCCCAGTGCAGTACGTCGACGCAGTCTAGTCCTGCATTACGCCAACTGTTGAGCAAATTTCGTCCGCTATGATGAGAGATTGGGAGACTTGCAGAATCGTCTCCAGAGTTGGCTGGAGCTTGCTGCTGAATCGAGGGGACCCAATTACCGAGTGGCCCCGCAAAGCAGTCCTTCAGCTGGAATATCTCACGATAGACCCCATGCAGCAAGATTACACGACCGAACTGTCCCAGGTCTGCCACAACTGTCTTCTCTCGGAAGAGGATTGCAGTCGCTGATGTCAGAGAGGGTGTATCTGAAATGCGTTTGTCAATTGTTCCAAAAAGCCTAAGACGGGTGCTTTACCTCGTGATGACGCTGGCAGTGCAAACCAGTCGGCCGCATTTACCGATTGCCAAAGTCTATCGTTTGGAAGTGGAGCAGACATCATAGTTGGCGGCATGAGCAGTTGCTGAGTGAAATGATATACAGACATGCAGTCGAGTAGCTGGTCTTCGTAAGTTGCTGTTACGGGTCAAGGAAAGATGCTGAAACAACGTACCCAGATCGAATAGCCAATTCTGCGCTTGCACTCGCCAAAGAGCAGGTCTCTCCAAGCCACGTCAGAAGACTCTTGTGCATCCTCATCATTGCCTTGAGCCGTTGTTAATGTTGGTGATGCTGTGGCTCTTGCCACTTCGACTATGCCGCTGTGCTGTGCTTTTGCGAAATGGAGCAACCTGGGCGAGCCAGAGTAGAGCATTCCAACCTGATTCAATAGACTGGCTTGGGCAAAGGCAATGTGATGTCTCTCGGGTTTTGTTGTGGGTGCCATAGTCTCTGTGTTCTTAGTCATCGCGATTGCTCTTCGGAGGAACTCGTGCAGTGGCTCCACCATTTGCGCATACTCCTCAGCCTCGGCGTACTGACATCCAACTGCGGACACCGCAAGAGCCAACATCCAGTGATCACTGATCTGAGTGACTTGGTTGTGGAATATAGGCATGGTGGTATCGAAGTTCTCAAAGTACAGCCGAATGCACATGTTCAGTGAGAGAATATCTGGAAATCTCGAACTACTATACGGGAACGAGCCGAAGCTATCGTCGAGACAGAGATTGTTGAAACCTTGCAAGATGTCTTCGTATGTGGAGCGAGCGAGATGAGGAGCAGCACATCTACTGGTATTATTTGGTTCGATGTAGTCCTCAACCATGATATGGCTTGCATCTGGAAAGGATAAAGATTGGCTGTGTTGATGAGCAACCTCCCTTTGAAGTTCATCTAACCGTTGCAAAGGTCTGCCACCTGGTAATAGACGGTTGGCTCTGCGAGCCCTGGTCGTGCATGGCATCCTGGCTCCATTAATGCTAGTAGCATACAAGCCACCAGGCGCTTCACTGGGAGAGATAGTATGCGCAGGTGAATACGGAGACAAGGACGACACATGGCTTCCAGTGATTTGAGGGGATACATTGTTCCACGTCCTAGATCCATCGGCTAGAGGCAGTTGCGCATTACCTCGTTCAATGTCTCTAGGCTGGGCTTGTCCCATGTCCGCCTGAGCTGCCACATACCCTTGTCGCGTAACCGTTTCCATGCTACTGCCATCGGTTGGGATATTTGGGAGAGTGAAGAAGTCCAATGACCCAACGCCCAAACCTACAATATTGTCGTAGTCGATGGCAAGAGAGAGGTCTGGGGGTAGCCAGTTCATCGGAAAGTCTATTGATGGCGGTAGCATCTGATCCTGAGGATACACCTGGCCCTCAATTGGGATCAATTGCTGGTAAGGAGCATGATGGCCGTGTCTATATGCGGATTCAGGTTCTAACAATGCTTCGGACTGACGATCCAGTCTCGAAGAAGCGGTCACATCACCGTTCATGGCACTCAAACTCCTCTGATTGGTTCCTGCAGAGTTGGGAGGGTCAGGCATTATGTCGGGCTGAATGCCTTCATGTTCGGTATCGAGTCGTGCATGAGGATATGCGCAACGGAGCCCTTTCAATAAGCAACGCCGACAGGGACTGCTCTTAGTGCATCGTTCTCTGGACCTAGCACACTCAGTGCAAGCACGTATGCTTACTGCACGTGCATCGTTCGCTTGCTGTGTCGCGGTATGTGTGGCTTCGTGACGTCGCAAGATGTCGCTGTCAAAATGTTCAATCGAAGTCCAGCCTGACCAGTCTTGCACCAAACCTACCTCCGTGTGAAGCGTTTGGAACAATGTCTACACGCATACGGCTTGGTATTAGTATGGACGCGCTCATGCCTTCTCAGATGCTCCAAACGTCGGCACAATTATTAGTAAGCGTTCAGTTTCGGTTGTGGGAGAGCTCACTTAAAGGAGCAGTCGCAGCGCGCGCAGCGCATAGATTTCGCGACTGTTGCGGGTCGGTGCTCTATCTCCATCGTTGCAGACCCATTTCCTCATTCATATTCGTGGCAAAGTTCATAGAGCAGCTCAAACGCGTGGTTGTGTTGTGAACTGTCAAGCAGACATGATGATCTACAAAGCAAAGGATGGCAGGTGCGTCACCACGCGAGACCCGATTAGGCAGAGCACAGCCGAACCTGGGCGTCGGGCCTCGGCATGTGTGATCGCGCACAGGAGAGGGAAGAATGACGATTACATATAGAGATTAAAGATCGGGCAGGGACACGACAAGATTTTTCATGATTGCTTGAGTCAGAGATCATAATTTATGCTTCAACTATCATTCAACTCTCTCGTATGCCAGACCTTACGCCAATATATCACGTCAAACAGGTAATGCAAAACAATGCCGCTTCCTGGAAACACATCAGGCAGCCTTGACTGCATCTTCATCACTGCTGGCAATGCATTACTTACGAGTGAGCTCGCGCTGTCCTATTGTAGACATCTCCGTGGAGCACAGTTTCTCCCTATCATGTCTTTCCTTGCCTGCCTCGACCACATAGACCTCGCCGAAGATCTTGTCAGCTCGCACAAGTGACACGCCTTTCGTCTTGCGCAGGATGAAGTAAACGGAGAATCGAAGAGCATACGTTAGCAGCTGCTTCAACGACACAATCAAAGACTCTTCGACTTACCAAAAGTATAATATTGGGACCAAAGAAGAACCAGCCGCTCTTCCCAGCCACTTGCGATAAGTCAACTTGAGAAGGCACACGGTCGGTCCAAGCAGAGAGAAATCGAATCCCTTCAATGCGTGCTTCTGTAGGAAGAGTTCTGCTGTGGTTGTTACATCCCATGTCTGCTTGACACAGTGCTAGGAGACTTACCTCTGATGCAATCGCTGCAAAGATGAGACCGTTCGATCAGCGATAGATGAGACCGTTCGATCAGCGATAGATGAGCTCTACAATGAACATTATTGCGGTCCACTACAGCGACGGTCTTGTTGTCATTAGCCAGAGATGCAGTGGTGCGAAGCAGGATGAGCAAGGCGCTGGTCTGCATGGCAAACGCAGCTAACAGCAGAGCCCTTCGACCGTATCTGTCGACTTTAAAGGAATATGTCAGAACACTAACTGTTTCAAGTGTAGGCTGAGTTCTATTTAGAGACAACGCCTGGTTTTGTTGAACCCCTGCTATCATTTTACACTTATATTTCCGTCTCCACATTTGTCAGAAAAGTCCTCTCACAGCTTAGATTCTGCTATATGAGTGATGCGTACAATGTTAGAGCTACAATGCCTCCAGCGAGCTGTAGAGACGTGGTGTGCAGACCATACAGTAAGTATTTGCATACCTTCCGACTCGGAAAGTCCTTTGCGACCGATATTCGAACGACCACGAGCTCGGAGTGTAGCAATAAGCTCGTGGTACTCGGCAAGTACATGTCTCAAGTTGTCGTCGCCCATTTCCAGTTGGAAAATCACTTTGCGAGCTTGGTCTCCATGGACAGGATACTTCGTCAGTAGACGCTGGAGTTCATCAACTCTGCGCATATCGTGAAACAGCTTTGCTATCTACCCTAGCGCTCCCAATACACAAGAAGCTGACAATCAAAAAATTCAGACCGATAGGAAACTGAAGGAGGTCCGATACTCGCCGAGTAATGTTAAACGGTTGCTTGACATACCTGATGCATCATTCAGCCAAGACCATAACCAACGTCCCAAGCCGGTGGCCGAACTGCGTGACGGTTACGACAAAACTCCCATGAAGCGTATGTGGTACTGTTGCGGCTGCGTAAGGCGTCGTTGCAATGTACACATGCCCCAAGCCCAAAATTGTGAGCAAGTGACCTAGGACAGGTATACCATAGGTATGTAGCACATTTTGAACGACCATGCCCGCTCGCGAGGCTATAATGCTGGTTCGCAGCGCCCTGAGCCGTCCGAAGAGACCGGCAGATTCTTTGCCAACACTGAACTGTGCCGGACCTCTGCTAGTCCAGGGTACGACTGCGACAGTGTTTGTTCGATTCATATCTACATGGTAGTATTTGGTGAACTGTTCATCCGCCAGATTGACCGTCGTGATGCCTTCAAGCTAGTGTCTCCAGTCTGAGGACGATATTTACGACTTGCTCGCATCGTCGCCATTGAAGTAAGTCGAAAGGACCATGCCGTAAAGCAGCAAAGCTGCATAGCGATGATTCTTGGGCAAGAATATTTCCAACAAACCTACTCCTGGCATATTAGCTTACAAGGTTTGAAACAGAATTTCTCAAAAAACCAATTGTTTGCTTCTCGTTTTGCTACGTAAGAAGTGCATATTACACTCGAGGATCTCAAAACGGCCGATTACCGGTAATAGCGCATGTGGCACGACGCATTACGAGGCAACCACGAATCGGGATAAAGCGTCTCTCATTGGGCACAGAATGCGGGGAAGTGAGACGCTACCGTGCTCTTGTTACGGTTTGTCAGGTACCATACCACCGTTCCCCATCGAGTGCCGCTTCGAAGCTCAATTGACGAAGGACTCGGTAGTTCAACGGAGTTAAATATGGAGTTCCGGTGGGCTTAAATCGTGGCGCGACCACTCGGATGAACCTCCGATGGACACCTCCGGTGGACGCCTCCGATGGATGGAGCTTGACCATGCGCCATCCCTGCGTTGGGGTGACGCGCACCGTTTGATCATGAGAAATTTATAGTAGGGTGACACCACTCTCGATTCCCTCCGTCAGTCGTTACTCTGGCCGTCTATTCATTATGACTCACCCACAAGTGACATTCCGCAATACCACGTTCACCGGACCATCAATACTTGCAACCAGGCGCAACACTGTCGCAAGCACAACGCTTAAAACGCAACTCGACCAGTTCAAGAAGACAGGAAGATACAATTGTTTCGAACTGGAGTGGCACCCGGTTTACGATGACCACTCCATGTGGCCTGTGCCAAAACATCTGTTCTGGGACAGCGATCTAGCCAAATGGATAGAAGGCGCGTGCTATTTTCTACAAAGCCACTATGACGAGGAAATCGATATTGCGGTACAGTACCTAGTTCAGACTATCCGATCTGCGCAACAAGACGATGGCTATTTGAACCTGCATTACACCGTGGTGGATCCAAAAGGCAGGTGGTCAAACATCAGAGACATGCACGAACTTTATAATTGCGGCCATCTGATTGAGGCTGCGCTCGCACATCGCAACTACTACAAGAACGACCTCCTCCTCGAGCCTCTCCTAAGATACGTTGAGCTTATCAACAACACTTTTGGCCCCGAGGAAGGGAAGTTGCATGGCTACCCTGGACACCCTGAGATTGAGATGGCGCTGCTTCGTTTGCACGTTGAGACTGGCAACAAAGTTGCGTACAAGCTTGCGCGGTATTTCGTCGAAGAGCGCGGAAATCCCACAGGTCAGGACGGCAAGCTGTACTATGACTGGGAGGCAGAACAGAGGCACGAAAGCCCGTGGCAGAGACCGAACCCTTACAACAAGGCGGGAGCGCATTGGTATAACCAGGCTCATTTGCCGATTCTGGAGCAGCAGACTATTGAGGGTCACTCGGTGCGCGCATTGTACCTGCTCACTGCTGTTGCAGATCTGCTCTGTATTCACAAGAACGGTGCGAATGAGATGACTAACTCCGATAAATGGCTCGGTACACTCCATCGGTTATGGAACAACATGGTAGACAAAAAGATGTCTGTGACGGGCGGCGTGGGCGCAATCGAGCAATGGGAAGGGTACTAAGTCCTCACAAACATCCTCGCTCTTGTCTTCGGAGATCAATTTACTAACAATCTGGTAGATTCGGCATCAACTATTTTCTTCCCCAATCCACCGACAGTACTACAGCTCTGGGGTTAGGGCTAGGTTAGGCCGTTGTGATTAGAGGTCTGTGCTCTTGCTCTATTATACGTACATCTGTTTGTCTCTATAAATACTTAATATTTTTCTTTTAGAACAACTACATATATATTATAGAAGTGTTCTATAGCATATCTTCTAGGTGTAGCTTAAGAGTAGGTTATATAAGCTATAATAGTTACTTTATATTATAGGTAGTATTTACTGCCTAGTGTTAGTATATAAGAACGCTAACATCCTCTAACTTAATTAAGGTTTCTATTAGGCCTTACGTATAGGCACTTAGAAACACACTTATCTTAATTAAGGTTTCTATTAGGCCTTACACATAGGTGCTTAGAAATATACTTATCTTAATTAAGGTTTCTATTAGGCCTTATATATAGGCGCTTAGAAACATACTTATCTTAATTAAGGTTTCTATTAGGCCTTATATATAGGCACTTAGAAACGCACTTATCTTAATTAAGGTTTCTATTAGGCCTTATATATAGGCGCTTAGAAACACACTTACTTTAATTAAGGTTTTTATTAGGCTGTGTTATTAGAGATAAGTAATATACTACTTACTTAATATAACCTACTTAGGAGTATTATAAGTCTATTATACTTATAGATTCTATAGAAATATAAATATTAGTAGTGTTTAGGATATTATCCTCTTAGGCCCTATTACTCTATACTATATAAACACTACGTAGATAATAGTATAATATACTATCTACTAGTCTTAAGATAGAAAGCCTAGCTCTATATAAGCTTTAAATTACTAAGTATTATAAACACCTATTATCTCTATATAACTAATCTATATTTACTCTCTACTTTTTATACTACTAAGTTCTCCTATATAATTACTAATTAAACTCTTCTTCTAATAGTCTTCTACTAGCCTTACTCTGCCTTATAATAATATCCTTCTATGCTAGAGAGATAGGTAAGCTAGACCTAAGTAATATTAGCGCTATTCTCTACTAACTATTAGATATACCTAATTATAGTTATTATAAGGTTTACTACCTTATTCTTTAAATCTATATTAGTTTA
>JAPEUT010000235.1:0-45518 GCA_027946375.1 Neodidymelliopsis sp. IMI 364377
ACTTCCTTACCACCCTCCTCGTAGACCACTCCCTGACCACTCACGCTATCGACCCCGCCCCCCTCGTCACCTCGTACATGCAGCACGCACTCCGCCTAGTCGAACACATGGGCCAACCGCCCAATCCCAACGTTTCACCCCCTCACCAGACCGAAATCGGCATCGAGACCACCATGGATGCGCTGGATCACGGGCGTGAAGCCCAGAGTAGAGCTGTGCGGCTACTATTGCTGTTTATCCGTAACTTGATCCGGAAGGGGTTGGTCGGGGTCGAGGTGTTGTATTTTGAGATTCAGGAGATTTGCGTACGGTATGTGTGGATTAAGGAGGTGAGGGAGTTTAGAGCGTGGGTGGAGGAGGGGAGGGGAGTATATGGTGAGGGAGGGTAGTGTTGGAGTCGTATGTAGAGCCAGCTGTGAGCTTGTAGATGGAATCGGACACAAAGTGACTCAACGTGGTTCATACCTCGTGGTGAAATGCTAGATTGAGCCAAGTTGAATAGAATATGCTACGCCCTCCCGACCTTGAAACTCAAAATATCATTCTTCCCTACACTCACCACATCATCCTCGCCTACCCTTCTCGCCCCCTCCGTCTCCACATACGCCAGCGGCGCATCGCCCATGACCTTCCTATACACGTCGCCCACCGTACTCCCCTTCTTCACCAACACACAATCGCGGAACACAGCCGTGCTGGCCGCGCTGCCAGACGTGAAGCTCGCGATGTTGCGGACGGGGAATACGGGGACGAGACCGAGTAGCTCGGCGGCGCGGGAGAGGACTTGCACAACGCCGGTGCTGCCGAAGCGGTAGAGAACCATGTCTTTGAGATTCTCGATGCGCTGCTTGAGTTTTTCGTCAAGTTCTTTCAGATCTCCGCCCGTAGGGTCGCCCATTTCGATGAGGTCTTCGCGCGTGTCGACAAACTCGCTGCCTTCGACGTATTTCACGAACCCTTGTTTTGCGAGCTTGCGTAGGAAGACTTCGCTGATGGCGCTACACAGGACAATACTCTTTGGGTCTGCCGTCTTGGCGATTTTCGCAACGTTCTTGTCGGCGTCCGGATGGTCGATTTTGTTGAGTGCGATAACGGTCGGGAACTTCTCGTCGGTGAAAGCGTTGACTACGCGTTCTATTGTCTCATTGTCCCAATGCTCGAGGGGGACTTTGGTCGTCCCGCTCAGCAGCCCTAGCTTGTCGAGACAGCGCGCTACGACTGCGCTTGTGGATCCGTAACCTGAGAACTGATTTTGCAGTGTTTCGATGGGTGTAGCTTTTACTGCTATATGTCGACGCTTGATCGAGCCCCACTTCTCCATCAAATTGCCCTGGATCCAACGCACAATCTCGCTGCGCAGCCAGACGATATCTTGACTTGGGTCGTAGCCTCTTGTTGCCTTGCCTTCCGCATCCGTTGTCCCGCTGACATCTACAACGTGCACGAGAGCGTCGGCATGGCGCAGGTCGTCGAGAAAGCGATTCCCCAGACCCTTACCCATGTGTGCGCCGGGCACGAGACCAGCAACATCGAGGAGTTCGATGGGTACGGAGCGACGGCCGTCAATACAGGCGCCGTAATTCGGTTTGCAGCGGTCAGCTAGACCTAGACGTGCGCAAGGGCATTCTATTTGGAGGTAGCCAATGGCGCGTTGGGGGTCAATCGTCGTGAAGCTGCCATGTCAGAACTAGAACGACTACAGTCATAGAAGACCACTTACGGAAAGTTTCCTACGCACAATCAGCCAACGCGCTCTTCTCACCAGATTTATCGTAGTACGGACCGACTTTTGAAGTTGCGTCTGTCAAGCTGCGAACGACCGAGACTTAGACATGCAATCCATGGTGGGGGAGGGGCAATGCAATGCGCACCTGTTCAGCGTCGTCGACTTTCCTGACGAAGGCTTGCCCACCAGACCGATAAGCGGATCGCGTGGCATGGCTAGTTGTGTCTGAAGAATGTGTGTAGGAAGAGGACAAAATATCTGCGCAAGAAGGGCGCAACATCGAAAGATGGTGTCGTCGGATCGTCAAAACGCTATCGATAAGCAGCCGCTCTGCGACGCGACTGCGACAACTCGCCGAGGCGGAGACATGTGAGAGACGTCACCAGAATAGACCAATGATAATTCCAACTTTTCATCTTAATTCTACGGTATATACAACGATCACAAATGATCGAATCTAGTCAAAGACGCCAGGTCGACTTTCGTTACCAGCCAACAACTTAAAAAATTAACATCAAGAAAACGTTGCCCGCACTGGGTCTTTACATTACATCCAACCCGTATTTTCATACCAAGTTAAGATATGGGAGAAACGGCCTTGCTCAGGCGACTAATCTTACAAGACAAGGAGTCCACCGAATACAGAGGAGACGAGGACGACGGCGCCCATAACGAGAGGAGCGACGGAGAACTCGCCAGGGCGGAGAGAGGACGCGGCACCCTTGCTGGGAGAAGAGGTACCGGTGCTACCGGCAGTGCCTCCGGAGGTGACAGCGCCGTCACCAGCACCAGCCAGGTCGGTCTCCTGGGAACCAGCGGACTGGGAGCCGTCACCCTTGAGACCAGGGCCGTCACCAGCACCGTTCTTGAGGTAGTCGCTGGCACCGCTGGGGAAAGCGGGGAGTTTGTCAGCGGCAATAGTGACGTTCCAGGAAGAGGACTTGTCCGGGCAGGTAGAAGCCGAACCGCTGGACTTGTAGCCACCGTCGCCGGAGGGGTCAGTGGCGTTGGCGTAGGCGTTCTTGAGGGTAGTGAAGTCGTCGAGCTCCTTGACGCTGGAGCCGTCGATCTCGACAAGACCGTACTTGGAGTCCTCCTGAGAGTACTCGTAGACTAGACCACCAGAGTAGACGGAAGACATGTCGGTGCTGTAGATCGACTTGACCTCGTTGAACTCGCGCTTGTTGGTGTTGCAGCCGAACTCGGACAGGCTGTTGAGGTTAGCAAATGCATTTCAATGAAACCACGGATGCGCTTACAAGATGGGGATGCTGTAGTTGTTGAGCTTCTGGACCTTCTGGTCCCAACCGGCACCAGTGAAGGTGTTGGGGTCGCACCAGGAGTAGTCGTTGAAAGCGTAGAAGTCGCTGCGAACAGAGTCCTCGCCGCAGTTCATGTAGTCGGCCATTTCATAACGGTTGGACTCGACATCGGCCGCGCTATAACCGACGGGGACCTTGCGGAGCTTGCGAGCGTTGATGTAAGACTTGATGTCACGAGTGACAGCCTTGACGAAAGGAGCGCAGTTGGTGGTGGCATCGTCGTTGATGACCTCGTTTCCGGAGAAGAAGAGCAGAGTGTTGGGGTACGCAGCGAACTTCTCGACGGTTGCGAAGATGCTCTGGAGGTAGACCTTGTTGTAGGAGACCTGAGGAGAAGCACGGTTCAAGGAGTACTTGGGGGTGTTGACATCGAGGGCGAGGTAGATACCGGCATCGGCGAGCGCGTTCATGCAGGTGTCGTGGGACGCAGTGTTGTCGACAGTGTAGACACGGACAGTGTTGATACCGAGTTCCTTGAACTTGGCAATGTCACGCTTGCAGCCAGCCTCGTCGGCAATGGGGTCCTTTGCATCAGATGCGCCACCTGGTTGCTGTCAATTCCATGTCAGACGAGTGCGAATGCTTGTTCTTACCAGGCTGGTAGTCGACACCACGGATGTAGAAACGCTGGTTGCCCTTCCAGAAAGCTGTGTCAGGGTTAGCTTTTACTCTAGCTTTTCACTGCAAATCATTCGACAACGCACCATTTCCCTTGACGGTGATGGATGTAACATCAGCACGCTTCTGGACGGGAGTGGCAGAGCCGGAGACAGATGTGGCAAGGACGCCAGCGACGGCGGCAATGGCGGCGGTCTTCATGGTGATAGTGGTTTTGTGTGTGAGTGATGGAATAGATTTGTTGATTCAAGTCGTGGCGAGAGAAGAGCTTGTCGGAGACTAAGACGAAGCAGCTGAAAGCGACAGACGGTGAAAAGGCAGTAGCAAACGAGAGTAATACGCCTGGGCGAAAAGGTCGATTAGAAGGGTGTAAGAAGAAGTCGCGCACGAAAGCAAGGTCGACGGCGAGGAAGTCAATGGCAACACAAAACAAGTTGGGGAGGCGGGTTATTAGGCAAAACCCACTTGCTGCATAGTAGCCCTGGCGGGTTGCTATCTGCGGAATGCGCGGTGGCCGCTTGATTGGCCGGCGCGCCCCACAGGGACAGGGGTGGCGCCTGCCAAATCCCAGAAGCCTCCGCCGAGCCCCCTGAGAAAGCTCACCAAGCACTCCAAGGAGCCGCCCAGCAGCGAACAAGCCGTGGCCGAGAATACTGGGTCGCGCGGCGATCGTGCTTCTTTAGTCTGCCTCAGAAGCTGCTGAAACGCGCGTCGCCGTCATTTCTGTGCCTATGGACGATGATCTGTATCAAAACGCTGCTGCAGTTCCTGGTTGCGCTGCCACCTGTGGAGAGGCCTGTGGAGCTGCCCCAAATTGAAGTCATGAGCGCATGGTAAACATGATGCGCTGCAGCCTGAGTCGTGTTGGCACTACAACACGCTGGCGACGAGCTGCGAGAAATGGAATGCACTGGTGGCTGGCTACTGGCAAACTCAGAGCTTAGCCAACACGAGTGGCGTAGAACACTCGCCGGATGCAGCCTTTTCCAATATTAGTCAAACGGCACATTCGGTTGCAGCTCTGCTTGTTACGAGGCTGACTGTGCGAGATGGTGTCCCTTGCGAGTGTCGTAAAACATGACCTGTCAACACAGCCCCCGATCGTGATTAGGATCACCCAAGAGTGTTTCATTGGATCTGATCATGCGAATTCGTGCTACTTGCTAACTATCATTATACACATACGGACTGCTAACACAGCCGTCAATTACTATTAAGGACGATGTTCTAACACGTCTGCATCTTATCATGCCACTCCACGTTGTTTTTGCCCAGCGTCCATTGCGAGCGACCAGAAGCGAACGACTCGGATTCCCTTCTTACTGATTGTTTTTCCTAAGACCGAAGTAAAGACCAAGGGCCAGAGCAATAATGGCGATGATGAGCACGACCACGAACAGTGTCCACCACTTGAGCTTCCGTGCACGCCTGGCAGACTTGATGCCCTGGTCCAGTTGCGTGTTTGCGTGCTTGGCGTCTTCGTTGACCTGGATGGTCTGGTTCTCGACCTGCACCGTCTGCTCCTCCTGGTAAACGACCTGCTCATTGAGCTGCTGGAAGAGTGTTGCCAGCTCAACCATGGTCTTCTCGATGCGCTGGATGTCGTTGTGACGAGCACGAACGGCACCCAAGACACTGGACGCTTGCCCACTGCGGTTGCTCTTGAGCTGTAGGAAAGATTAGCTTGTGTTGACAGCACAACGTGGCAAGGTAAACGTACAGCTTGTGTGAATATGCCCTCGTCACCCCAATCAGCATTCGCAGCCTCCTGCACCTCTGCCTCGGTGGCCTCAGGGTTGATCACCCTGTACTGACGGGCGATAGCCTCGCGGTACCTCTTGGAGTAGTCGGCCTCTTCCCGCTGGAACTCCTCGAGCTGGGTCTTGAACTGCCTCTTCAGCGACTCGACCTGCGTCCTCTTCAACGAGTTGTTGGGATCCCTTGCAGCATCGCGCTCGAGGAACTTGATCTCGTCCTTGATCTGCGTGTTCCTGATCTGTGTCTGCGAAACAATGCTCTCCAACTCGGCGGATGATCGAGTATCGGGCGACGACAGCATGCGCTGGTGGATGTTGGAAATGGCACCAATATCCTGGGTAAGTTCAGTGATTCTGCTCTTGGTTCCATCGATGCGCTGAAGGAAGTCCTGCTGGCTCAGTGGCTTGGTTCCAGGCTGCTCGAGTCCATACGACGGCTGCGCGTGCTGGGTGTTGCCATAGGGTTGCTGGGCACCGCCGTATGTTGGCTGAGCTGGAATACTGGCGTCTGTGTGCGGTACATGGGTTTGCGCGGGAGCGCCCGAGTATTGCGAGGGCTGCGAGTAGTTGGAGTCGGCCTGGGTTAATTGGGCGGGACGGCTGGGCTGCTCGTCGTACTACGCTGTTGCATTAGTGAAAGTCGCTGAGGCGCGCAACTGCTATGCTTACGCCGCCGCCGTATGGGTTCGAAGACCCGTAGCCAGTCGAGCCATAAGGATTACTGGTACCGCCGTAGCCCGCTTCAGCTTGACCGTACGGGTTCCCGCCATATTGCTGGTAGTTGTTGCCCGACATAATTACTGCGCGCGCGTTGTGATGAATCAATGGATGTTTCGGAAGGCCGCGATTCAGCTGTCAGGCAGATGCGGATGCGACGGGAATGTGCACACGGTGGTCGCGAAAGAATAGTATCCGGTGCCAACACAGGAAGCGATGCGAATCGATGCAGCGATTGTTGTGAGGATTGGGCGCACTGGCTCGTTGTTGAGATGAGTGGACCTGGCCGACGGCTGGTGTAATCTTAAACTCTGATCGCGCAGGCCGCCCGCCGAGACCACAGCCTCAAGACGTCACCTGCATGCGCTAGCCTTGTCACGGACGTACCGCCGCCTAGTGAGCCACTGCTCTAACAAATGTCCAGTCAACACCATGTTGGGTCTCGTGATGATTGTCAGTACTCAGTTGTTGCTCGCCCCGCCGATGTTGGCTGCAAGGCAGTTTTGAGCGACACCAGATTGAAGAAAAATACTTTGGCTTAGTCTTCTCTTCTCGTGACTGAATCCTGTGTCAATCAACGACCACCAAACAACACCCAACTTTGGATCCTAAAATACTCTTCCAATTCCTTGCCATAAACCGCAAATGGCAGACCTCAAGAAATCAGCCTTGTCCCCACTACGACCGGTCTCCATAGCGATCCCACATCACGCTTACTCTCCGGGCCGCACGCCTCGCGCCCCATCAACGGCTGGACGCGCGTCGGATGCTCTGCTTCTTTATAGACACTCTGCATAGCTTCTGCATAGCTCCTAATCAGTTCGGTTAGTGGGTATAGTACACTTACGAGGGTAGAGCATGATGAAGGCATTTGGATCCACATGATTGACCTAGAATCGAACCTTATAGTTTGTACGATGGGTCATACTCACAATCTTATACTTACTACAATACTATCCAGCACGTACGCCTGATCTTTCTCTGCACAGTTCTTCTTTACGCCGTGACGGAAGTGTCACGCACAGAAGAGAATTATACCACCATTTCTTACATTCTAACACAGTGAAGGAGCTAGTTGTATCCAATCTAATAACCTGTTTGGTTCTGATAGAAACAGAAGTCAGAGATCCAGAACAATGGTTTACGATGCTAGACTGATATGTTTCATTTACTTCGCTATTGCCAGTTCGGGAGCTCGTCGCTGGTGGTCACGCATCTGAGAAACCTTCATACATCCGTTGAACTCACACACAACATAACCATCTCACCCAGTTACTCATCCATAAAGTCCCGTTCATTCCTCAGCGACCATACTGAATAAACACACTCTTCTTACCCAATCTAGCAATACATCTGGCCAAGCCTTGAGGCTCATCCGTCCACCTCACGCTTACCTAAGACCAGACACCCAAAGATCCGTCTATTTGTCCATTCATCCAGCCATGAGTATCCTGATCTCCCTCAGCTCCTGTCCATGAATGCAACCTACGAAAATTTCCCAAAACGACTCAACACGTACTGACCACCAAATTCCCTTTCAGGAAACTCCTACACAACTGCAAAACTACTGCTTTGAGCAATAAAATGATGCGTTCCTGCTCCTTGAATAGGAAAGAATGCTGTGTGAAGAAAATTGGGAGAGAGGAACGAAGATATAAAGCACTTCTCTATACTACACCATACATCAGAGTCCCGAAGAGCTCCACCTATACTCTGCATATATCCGAACTGCATTCTACCACTAGGCCAATCCTCTACACCAGCCCTCCCAGATCTTCACCTCCCTCCTGACGATACCGCACTACATTGCGCTATAATGATCCCCGTAGTTTTCTCGGCAGCCCTAGGTCCCAATTTGTCTGGACAGTCTACAGCCTCAACTACTACTGCCACCACTACCAGCACTTCTTCACCGTCGTCTAGTGGAGTAACCAGCACCACGGGTACGGGCACGACGACAAACTCAGGATCTGGGTCAGGGACGGAGGCAGGGACGTCGCGGTAGGAGGAATCTGGGTTAGAGAGAGTGGGAGAGGAGGTGAACTGAGTTTGATCATTTGTTGAATCGGTGAAGACGGCAAAGATAAGTATACCTCAGGGCAAGGTAGTGGGGTGGAGTTGGGAGTCGAAGATAATGCTTGTGGTGAAGATCGGTAAAACTGACTCAAGTGGAGAGGTGTATTTGACTGTGTCACGGTGCACGTTAGTGAGCAGTGCACCTTAGGAGATCAAAATTCATGGATTCGCCCAACTATGTAAACGCCATTATAATGCTACTCAACACTCCCTATGCTGAAAACCTTTACTTCCTCTTCTTCGCCGCCCTCTTCTCACCCCTGACATCCTTCTTCAACCTCGCGTCAACCATCTTATACTTACCCTTTGTGCCCTTTGGCCTACCCTTGATACCGTTATTGCCTCCCCTCGCGACAACAACGCTGACCTTGCCCTTGGGCTTCTTCTTGCTCGCTCTGCTCATCAAGCGTGCGATACTCTGCGCCTTCTCCTTCTCTGTCATGCCCTCTTCGTCAGCCAGCATGGCAGACTTCTTCTTCAGCTTTTCGAGACGCTGGGCAGCCTTGAACTTCTTGCGGGCATGGGCCTCGCGGACCTTCTTGATGGGTCGTGCGTTCAGGGCGCGCATCTTCTCTTTGATAGCTGCAGCAGCTGCAGCGGTAGTGGGGCGCTGGAGCTTGGAGTGCTTGTTTTCGTCATCGAGGAACCAGTCAGGAAGACCGTCGACGTCGCGGAGGGAGTAGCGGTTGAAAGAGTCGTCGAGCAAGTCATGCTTTGTCTTCTTGCCGGTGGCCATTTGGTGGGCGAGGGTCATGGCTTCAGCGGTGATGATGTCAATGTCTGGCTTGCCGTTCTTCATAGGCATGTCATCTTGCTCCCATTGCGACTCGTCACGAGCGACTTCTTCGATCTTGTCATCGTCATCGTCGGACCATTCTTCGGCAGCAGGCTCAGCGAAGGTAGCCTTCTTAGTTGTCTTCGATGGCTTCTCTGTGACCTCTTCAACGTCTTCCATCTTGACATCCTCTTCGCCTTCGACGTCGATACCACTGTCCTCGTCTTCATCAAGATCTTCCAGGCCATCGATGCCCTTGAAGATGTCTTGGTCGAAGAAGCGTGTGGCTCGTCTTGTCAGGCCACTGCCAACAACGTCGTCAGGTTCGAGGGTTGTAATTAGTTTCTTTGGTCCATTTTCCTCTTCGTCATCGCTGGAATCGCTGTCTGCATCTTGCACAAGCTCTTCGTCGTCGCTCTCCTCCTTTTCGCCGTCCGAGAATCCATTCCATTCACCGTCCTCATTGTCTCCCCTGGCTCGCTTGGCGCGGTATTTGGCATCGCGAGCAGACTTTTGTTCGACGTACTCGTCATATTGGGAGTCGAGGTAGCGTTCGAGGTTGTCTCCTTCCTCATCATCTGTCAAATCCTCTTCGCTAGAGTCATCCTTCTCCTTCTCGACAACCTGCGCCATCTTGCCCCTGGCAATTTTCGAGAGGGCGCCATCCTTGTCGACGGACTTGAGTGCGAACATCGAGTCTTCGCCTGTCGGACCAGCCTGCTCAAGACCGATTTCGAAAGGTGTGGCCATGTTCATCTGCATACGGACGATTTCCTTCTGCTTGCGCTCGTTCTCGATGCGACGCTGCTTCTTCTTCTGCTTAGAGTCCTTGTCTTTCAGTCTCTCGAGTTCCTCCTGCAGCTTCATCTCCTCGTCCATATCCTCAATCTTTGCAACCTCTTCGCCTTCCTTGGCCTCTTCAGCTTCCTTGGCTGCAGCCTCATCCTTCTGCTTCTTTGAGAAACCGAAGATCTCGCGGACCTTGAGTCGCCATCGTAGCAGTCGCTTGAAATCAGCTCGACCAAGAACCTTCAGATCAGCACAGCAGTCTCGAATCTCCTTGGTTGTCTCCTTGAGCTTGTCGATGGTCGCCACAGCAATGTCGCCGTTGGGCTTCTGCTCAAAGCTGAGCTTGTTCAAGCTACCCAACATGGCGATAGGATCGGGTGTCTGAATGAACTCGGACACAGGCACCTCGTGGAACTGGGTCCAGTCACCCTCTTCATAACCACCACGCTTGCGCTTCTTCTTCTCTGGGTTGAAGACCTTGGCTTCATTGTTGGGCGCCGGCTCTGCAAGCTCGGCGAAAACGCTGCGGGCGTCGAGGAACTTGGGGTCGAGGTGCTTGGGAGCCTTGTAACCACGACAGACAACGAAAATTTCGGCAGAGACATTACGACTAGAGGGGGGCTTGGTCGCCTCAACCTTCATGAACAGTTGCTGGAAAACCCATAGTAGGGCGTTGTAATCCTTGGATCTGAACACCTTGGTGACAAAAGTACCACCTTCAGCCAGAAACTCGGTAGCCAGCTTCATAGACTGCAGCACAAGTTCAGCCTGCGAGAAGGCGTCCTGCACCCACGCAGTACCGACGTTGGGCGCACCATCGTGGATAACGGCATCGGCCTTCATGTGCTTCAGGTGCTGACGCAGAGTGGTACGGCACTTGTCGGTGGTAATGTCGCTTTGGAAGGTGATGCATCGTGGGATAGGCTTGATTGGGGCGAGATCGACACCGACGATGAGGGAGCCCGCGGGCATAACCTAGTATAAAGTTAGGCTTGACTTTTGGTACTATTGGTGGTCATTTGCGCACCTCAGAGGCAACCTGACACCATGATCCAGGCGCGGCGCAAAGATCAATCAAGACCTTGCTCTTCTCGAGGAAATTATATTTTTTGTTCAGCTGGATGAGCTTGAAGGCAGCACGAGCACGGTAGCCCTTCTCCTTGGCAAGCTTGTACCATTTGTCAAGACGACCCTTTCCGTGCTTCTTTTGAATCGCCATGACTGCGGTTCGGCGTGGTGGTGAGTTGTGGAGGCGCTCGCGTGAAAGTTCAAAGTTCGCGACAACGATAAATTTCACCGCTCACAATCTTGGCGCTGGCAGAAAGAGGGGTCGCGCCACATTCAGCCACATCTCCACGGTGGTCGCGCCTGCCCTTCTGATAGCGCACGGGGCAGTGACATGCGTCATGGCTCTTGTTGATCCACGTTCAGCCGCTCACGAGAACGCGCAAGCTTGCTCACATGCTTCGCATTCACGTACATCCTCCTTGAGGCCGACACTGCCTGTCTGCTCAGCGCTCAAAAAGCCATGGGCCCGCGCAAGAAGTCCAAGCCCAACCCCCAGGCGCCCGCCGACGATAACGCGGCCGAGGTATCCACCGCCAGCAACACTACAGACCCAAGTATCAGCGCGTTAGATGCAAGTACAACATCGCACGACACCATTACGAGCCAGCCTGAATCAGAGTCGTCCACAGTACCGGATGGCGCATCCACCCCCACAACTACGGGCACGCAAACACCAAAAAGTGGACGGAAATGGCTAGGAGGCACAGGCAGCTGGCGATCGAAGGCACCTCCTGTGGTGAAGACAGCACAGGAAACCATCGGTGTCAGCGTCAGTGGAGGTGCAACTTCTGAGCTGCCTAGGGAAGAGGCGAAGAAGTCTAAAAACGACTCCCCTGCGAGGTTTCTCACCAAGCGCAAGTCGAGCAAGAGCTTCGCACTGCCCACATCCACAACCAAGATTACAGTTTCCTCTGATGGTGCAGTGGAAGAAGCGGAGAGCTCGACAGCAAAGCAGACCGAGGCACCACCTGCGCAAGACCCGTCATCCGGCGTCGACGAACCTCCACTACCGCCAGAGCCTCCAAGGACCGATGCAGCAGCAAACGCATGGGGCTGGACAAGTTGGTGGTCACGGCCAGATGGATATACAGAAGTAGCCAAGGCCAAGAGTGCAGGGCAAGAGAGTGTTGAAGAGGCACAGAGTACCCCATTGCCAGGGCCGACTCCCTCAGAAGAATCAGATGCAAAGACAAAGGGCCTTGAAGGCGCGTTGGCGAACGGCCAGATCGCAGATGTCGATAAGAAGGATGCGTCTGTCGAAGCTACATCGTCCAAGGATATTGAATCAAAAGATGTGCCAGTGGTGCCTGACAAGCCCACAACAAGGAACACGGCAAGCGGCTCGTGGTTCTGGCTTTGGAGCAATGCTCAGAATGTTCAGGCGAACTCACCTCCCCCACAGCCACCCGCCAGTGGCTTCTTCACGCCCAATACATACTCAGACCAAGCAACCGACTTAGCGCCACCAGAGCTAGTAGCAGATGCTCCAACAGAAATACAGTCGGCAAAGCAGACCGCGACTTCAGCGCCTCCTTCGCTGAACGAACCAACGCCGAAAGCTGCACAAGAAACTGCACAAGAAACTGTACAAGAATCTTCAAAGGGTCAGGCAAAGGCTTCTGGGTGGGCCTTCTGGTATCGGGAGCCGGCTACGGATAACAAGCCTGCAGAAGGTGAGGCGCAGAAGCACGTTGGTGAGGTAGCAGTGTTCGACACCCCATCACAGTCTCATCCGGAAGCGGCTCAGTTTAACGAGCAGGAGCAGTCGAAGACAGACGCGCCAGGTGCAACAAAACAACCACCGAAAGAGTCCATCGTGAAGAAATCGTTTGGTTCGCTTCGAGGCCGATCAAAGAGAAAGACCGCGTCCAAGGACTCTACCAACGAACTACCAACAGACACACCAACGTCGAGCGCACCAGCTACACCTACCAGGACTTCTCCGGAACGAGAACCGACTCGCGCTGAGACAGCGCCTGCCGCACAATCAGTACCTAAGCAAGCGACCAAAGCCAAACAAGAGCCGACCAATCTCATCCTCCCCGAGTTTGGCTCGACGTACCGCCTTGCCCAGCAGCCAAGCTTCTGGAAGCAGGTCCGTCAGTACTTTTTAGGAAGCGAACCTGCGACTCCTCATCTGCACATCAATCCAGCGCCACCGCGAATACGGAAAGCTGTTGCTATAGGTGTGCACGGCTTCTTCCCCGCGCCAATCTTTCAACGGATCATGGGCCAACCTACCGGCACGTCTATACGCTTCGCTAACGCTGCGGCCGCTGCCATCAAAGAGTGGTCTGAGGTTCGAGGGTACAGCCCAGAGATCGAGCAGGTAGCTTTGGAAGGCGAGGGTTTCATCGCTGAACGAGTGAATACGCTTTGGAAGCTGCTGCTCAATTGGATTGACCACATCAAGGAGGCTGACTTCATCCTGGTCGCGTGCCACTCGCAGGGAGTACCTGTGGCGATGATGCTGGTCGCAAAGCTTATTCAATTTGGCTGTGTCAATGCAACGAGAATCGGTGTCTGCGCGATGGCAGGTGTCAACATGGGGCCATTCATTGAGTACAAAACGAAGTACTTTGGCCCAACTGCGGCTGAGCTTTTCGAGTTCTCTAACCCCCAGAGCTTGGTCAGTCAAATGTATCTTGCCGCTTTAGACGAAGTACTCCGTTTTGGTGTGAGGATACTCTATGTTGGCAGCATCGATGACCAGCTCGTCTCGTTAGAAGTAAGTACCCCTGCTGTCGATCCCTCTACTTTGCTAACTATTGTCAGTCCTCGACGTTTTCAACGTTATCACACCCCTACATCTACCGTGCCGTATTCGTTGATGGACGTATCCATGCACCTGACTTCCTCACCCACCTCGTCGGCTTCACGCTCAAACTCCGCAACCTTGGCCTTCCTGACCATGGCCTGATCCGCGAGCTCTCGCCTGCCCTCGCTGGCTCACTCTACGGCGGCGAAGGTCATTCCCGTGTTTACGAAGATCCAGCAGTATACTCGCTAGCTGTACAGCACGCGCTTGAAACAACCTCGCTTCCTGTCCCGCCTCAAGCGCGTCCTTCAAGCAGCGCAAGCTTCCAGGGCATCAACATTCCTGTCGTTGGTGAGAAGCTCGCTGCCAACGCTGCTGCGAAGGAAGACGTCTACAAATTGCGTGTCAAGGACTACGAGACTCCAGCCACTGCTGCGAACCAGAATCCATACTTCCTTCCATGGGCTATGCGTGGGTTGCTTGAGGAAGAGTTTGTCAAGAAGGAGTTGGGAGATGAAGTGGAGGAGCTGTTGGGTATGTTTGAAGCATGGAAGCCGACAGCGAAGCAGCTGAAGGATGTTAAATTTCGATTGGAGGGTGTGAGGAGTAAGCTTTGATCTAATTGCTGCCTGTAGCACATTAGCGAGCAAAACATGACAGTATGGGCGTTCAATCCTGGTTTTGATAGTAGATGAAGGCGCAAATGATCTTCGATACCATGGCTCGGTCGTTTTGTGAGTAGATACGTAGATGTACAGTACACATTGGTGCATATTACAGCGCATGTCGAAGCTTAATACCTTTTTGGGCCTTGACTCGACTCCGCTCCTCTAGCCCTGCACACGTCATCTCACTCCCCGTCATAAAAGATCTCCTTATGCCGATGCGTCGCCTCCACAACCGCATTCGCAGCATTGAAATCTACAACAACTTCATTAGCAACCATCTTCTTCCCCATTCAGATGCAATGCACGTACCGATACTCGTCCCAAAATCCGTTGCGGCTTGCACCTTAATCGCGAGATTCCCATCAACTTTCCCAATAATCTCCACCGCGTGGCCAACGGCTAGATGTGCGTCCTAGAAATATTCTACATCAGCGGCTGTCTGAACGCAACACCCTAACAAAACGTACCCGGTTCAAAATCACATCAATCTGGCCCCCGGCATCGATAATCGCGTTTTCACCACGCAGCTGCACAACTTTGCCTAGTACGCGCACGATGCGGTGCTGGAAGGCGGAGAGGTGGGGTTGCAGGACGCGGGGGGTCTGTGGGTGGTCCATCTTCAAGATTCGAGGACGTTTATACTAGGTGGTGTTGAGGGTAAAGAGGTATTGGTATCTGATTATGTGGGTGTGTGGGAAGGTTGTTTATGTGGATTGTGGATTAGGCGTGGATGAGATGGGCGTTGGTGATGGCGAGTTTGACGCGTCGCGTGAAGTGGGGACTTTCGCGAAGTCACGTGTCACGAAGACATGTCACTTCTTGCATCTGCAAATCGGGCGACATATAAGATATCTAAATATATAAGTGATTAATTGCTGGCTAGGATTACAAATAAGTCTATGTCTAAAAACTTCATTTAGCTCTTCTACAACAATGCAATGCCAGTAAACGCGCGTTTTTCATCTTGGTATATCGTCTTCTTGTTCTTTCCATCCATGTCGCAAACGTACACACCGCCTCCAAGATCAGTCACGTAAATGCGGTTGTTCTTGCCATCAATCTTCAAACCAATAGCCTCGTGGAATCTTCTCGTAATGACCATCTTGCTTGGCAAAATGGTGGGAGTCTCCAAAATGGGCATCCCTTCATCGTTGAGGTCCACTTTGCTCAATGTGTTGCCCCAAGGAAGCTCTCCACGGTCAGTCCAGTACAAGCAACTGTTCTTCTCGTCGATCTCGAGATCGATTGGTTCCGGGAGGCCGTAGAGGATACACTTGATGTCTTCGCGTGTCTCGGCTGTCTTTCCCTCCGGCATGGCGATGTTGGCGTTGAAGATTCTCCCACGGCCACCCTTAGATGGTCCCTTCTGGCTCCAGTAAAATTTGCCTCGCGAGGGCGAAACGGCGATACCGACGCACCAGTTCATGGCATTTGCCTGACCCGATGTGTATGCTGCTGTGCCGCCGTTCTTCGCGAGAATCTCCAGTTCTGACCCATTGTAGTTGCAACGGTATACAGTGCAGCCTTCCCGGTCACAGAAATAAATCTTCTGGGAGTCGGTGTCGAGACAGAGTTGCTTTGGTGTGTTGATTTTACCAGAATCAACGACAGTCCGTTGATCTGTGCCATCGATTTTTGCAGAGTAAACAGCGCCGTCTTGGTCACCCGGTTCACCCATGCACGTCCAGAACATGCGTTCGCTGGATTTGTCAATGGCGATACCATCTGGAAGGGCCTGGCCTGCAATGAGTGACTTCGGTGCCGATCCGTCAGTACTGAGTTGCAGCACCTCGCCTGCGCCGTTGCCAGGCGCTGCTGCTGAAAGGCCGACATCGAGAATAATAATTGTTGGCTCGGATGACGACTTTCCATCCACCGCAACTCCGTTCGTATGTGTCCCGTTGGTCGACGATTCTTTCTTTGCAGGGGGGTATAAGCCACCCTTGTCACATTTGGAGCCTAGCTTGCCGTGATCGAGATAGTTAGACTTGAGGTAGTCGATCGTGTGCGTAGACGAAAGACCCCGCTCGGCGATGTAATGGCTCTCGATCAGCGCAACGGTGTCAAGTCCAACGTTGTCCATGGTCTCGCAGGGCAAGGATCCGGCTTTGATGAACATCTCGGTCCAGAGGCTGTCAATTTCCTCGGCATCGGAGACACCCTCAGACAGTATAGTCAGCGTCTCTCGCTTAACAGCCGCCCATAGTCGATTGAAGATGAAACCGGTAGATTCTTTCCTTGCAACGTAAGGCAGAGCAGCCGTTTCTCTGAAACGTTCTGACAAGAACGGGAAAATAGCAGCTTCAGTGTATCCATCCGTCATGAGCTCGACAACCATGTTCTTAGGAGGCATGTAGTAGTGCGTATTCAGAACTCGTTGTTTTGTTGCGTCAGAAATCTTGCCAATCATCTCGGAAGACTTGTAGGACGAGGAGTTGGTAGCAAGGATGCAATCTTCTGGTGCAACCTTCTCCAGTGTTGCGAATGTTGAGATCTTTAGTTCAAGCTTCTCGGGAACCGCTTCAATGATGAGCCATGCATTGGCTACAGCATGCTCTAGGTCTTCGAAGACCTGAATATTTCCAGCTCTTGTCGACTTGGTCATGTTCTTGTATGTTGCAATGTTTGCATCGGTATACTGGAGGCATTGCGCCCGCTGCTCCCCACTCGGATCACGGACCTGGACTTCATAACCCGCGGCTGCCCATGTACATGCTGCATGCTGTTAGTCGAGTCTTGAGGCAATACAATCATCTCCAAACATACCAATCCTACGTCCAAGCACACCAGCGCCCAGAATGGCGACTGGGCGCTTCTCATAGTTTTTCGGCGGTTTCCAAGACATCGGAAGTCAAAGCTAATGATTATTATTTAGAGTTGGGTTATGGGGGTGAGTTTACGGAATGGCGAACTAGAGTCTGGAGCAGAACGATGACTTCAGAAGGACGTGGCGTATGTCACATATATACGCAAGTTGGCCGATGCTATCTGGAGCACTACACCTACCGTACTATCCGGCGCTTCCTGACGTTCATTCCCTACGTGGTGTTGCGACGTCATCGGTCGTCTAGCTCCCAGTATATCCCTCGTCTGCGCAGAGGTAACGAGCTACAAGCTATGGTGGTGTTCCCCATCTCGGTATGAATCTCGTACGAGATATCTGCTCGCAGCCGAATTGACTCTACCGGCCCCCGACAGCGCATGCTGATTGTTTCGAGGGTGTTGCCTGTGCATCGCAAATCACTTCACCGCGGGTTGCGGGGCGCTCCCGAGGTGGGCGAGAGACCCCGATTGGCCTCAGGGATATACAGAGCCTCATCCAGATGACCTCGTG
Organism: Neodidymelliopsis sp. IMI 364377; assembly: GCA_027946375.1. Lineage (NCBI taxonomy): Eukaryota > Fungi > Ascomycota > Dothideomycetes > Pleosporales > Didymellaceae > Neodidymelliopsis > Neodidymelliopsis sp. IMI 364377. The sequence continues at coordinate 17,609 of JAPEUT010000235.1, forward strand.
GCGAGTGGATAGGGATTTTTTGGCGCGCGCCCGCCTGGACGTGCTTTGACGTTTGAAGCGCCTAGATTTTTTTCGGGAGCGATCTGTTAGCGTGTCTGAGTTGAGCCCAAGCTGCCGACCAACCGAGTTCGAAGTCATCTGTACGTATATAGTATTTGCATGACAAAACTCTTGGGTTCGGTGGATCTTTTACATGTGCACCAGGTGTGAGAGAAACGCAATCGCCAGTTGAAGTAAGACAATTGATTCCGCTATGCTATGGCTACCAAAGAAAGAAGAATGCACTAGAGCCGGAATTGGAAAAGGCTTGTGACTTCGGGAGAGAAAAATCTCGAACATCAAACGTCATACCGCTCACCAACATTCGCACCTGGATATCAAGAACAACGCAAGCACTGCATTCGTGCTTATCGTTGCCGTCTTAGAAACAGAAAATCTCGTCGGACATTTTTGCAACAGCCCCTGGCGCCTTAAAACCTAGTGTCTCGAGAGCTTTCTTCGATGCATTGATCATCCCTGGAGGCCCACATAGCATGATCTTGGTGTCCGGTCCTGGTGCAGGCAGCTTCTCCTTCATCACATCTGCCGTGACGAATCCGCTGCCGTATGTCCAATTCTCTGGAGGACTATCAAGCATGTACCAGAGCTTGAAGTTCTTGGGATATCTTCTGGCAAAGGTTTCAAGCTCTTTGCGCAACAGGATATCATCCTCAGAACGGTTGGCCAAGATCAGGGATACCTCCGTTATGTCGTACTCGTCTTCGCAGATAGCACGAATGAGCTGATACATGGGAGTGATGCCAGTTCCGCCAGCAATCATGCCAATCTTCTTGCATTGTCCAACGGTGTGAGTGTAGGCTCCCTTGGGTCCACGGAACAAGACTTCGTCGCCAACCTTCAAATTTGCGAAGAACTTGCCTGTGAGCTGGCCGTCCGGATACACCTTGATGACCAACTCCAGGAGACCAGTGTCGAGGTTGTTGGATGTTGGGGTGTACGACCGAGTAACTGACTTCCCATCGATGGTAGCCTTGATGGCGACATGCTGGCCGATAGGCAGACCCACTACATCTCTTGGGTCGGGAAGCTTAAAGCTGTAACGGAAGACATTCGGCGACAACTGATCGATTCTAGCAACCTTCAGAGGCTTGAACTCTTTGGCGTCCAAGAAGCCTCGTGCGAGATGCGGGTTGGCTGGCTTTACGACTTGGCGCTGCTTGCGACGAGGAGGGTATTTTGTGAAACCAGAATCAATCTGGGTGAACTTAGAGAGTTGTTTAGCGACGACAGTCGCACCGATGGTCGAAATGACGCTGGCGACAGCAAACCCTCCAACAAATGCTCCGTTTCCACTGCTGGATAGTGATGAGCTACCTGTGGTAGGCAGCTGTGGGAGCTTGGAGAAAAGAACGCGCGGCGAAGGCCCATATGTAGTCGCGCAGTAGGCAGCACCGGCGAGCGCCAAAGAACCTGCAACAGCTTTGACGACAACTGACGACGTTGAACCAGTCTTTGCAATAGTAGCTGGAGGCACTTGTTGAACCAACTTGACGTTCTTTGAGCGCTTCAATTTCTCGGGATTGGCAGCAATACCGATGAGGTAGCTGTTTAAAATCTCGTCGGCGTCCTCAGAATGGCCAACGTCTGCATATTCTTCGGTTGCGTCCGCTCCCGCAACATCAATCAAGACGTCTGCGCCGCCCGGGTGGTCGCGAACGTACTTGGTGACATCGTAGACTACACACACAAGTCAGCAGTCGCATCCCAGAAACAATCCGCTCGACGCACCTTTTCCTTGAATGATTACCCAGAGGTCATCTCTAGTCGAATGCGCTGCGACATCTGCCGCGCTGAAAGCAGGTAACTCGGACATGGTCAGGTTTACAGAAGAGTTGGAAGGGCTAAGTTGGAAAGTCTCGGGGCAACAGTCAACCTCGAACGAACGGGAAGAGTCCTATTATGCACGCAGTCAACTCAGGCCTCCGCGCAGCCTCGGTCCGCATACGTTGCATTGGGATTATCATTGAGACGAGGCTCGACCGAGCATTTTGTGTCTGTGCTACATGGCAACTTTGACCATTTGGTGTCATATCGGACCCACAGAAAGAGATTAGGGCCATCATACCTCGGTATGCTCCCGAGGTAATGCGGATCGGTATCTTTTTCAGCCAATCGGAACCACTCTATATGCCGGCCGTTGTACAGCACACCGACGAGTACCCCTGCTTGGACCGTGCTGAGCTTCAATGCATGGTCGGCCGATGATGCTTGACTTGATCGAAGTGCTCCGTGGGCCGTCGAAGTATCGGAGCCCACACTAACTTATATGCCAGTCATGTCCAACTCGATTCTTGTCCACTTGTTTGTTACCCAATTCACGTCAATACAATGCTGTCACAGTCTTTCTATTTGCTGGGAGACGCCCCAGCGTCCGCGAGGACGATTGAAGCTGACGAGGGTGCTTCTTTGGACGATCTAAAGGACCTCATCGCATCACACTTTGCGATTGTCATTGCTGATGGTACGTTCTTTGTTGTCGTACAAAGAAAAGTTCATTATGGACACATGGCTAATCTGACTAGGCGTTGGCTTCACTCGCGGCGACGACGTTCTATCTAATGTTAAGGAGATCTTGTCTTCTGAAGATGCTATCGCAATCTCAATAGACGGACACGCTGTTCGCAATGTACCTGGACCCAAGGGTCTTCCGTACATTGGAAACTTTTTTGAAGTTTTCCCAGACCACTTGGGCAACCATCAGCGCCTGTTCGAGAAATATGGACCGATTTTCCAGACCACAAACATGGGCGGCACAATTTACCACTCCAATGATCCGGACATTGCTGCGATCGCATTCGCCGAATCGGACTTCTTCACCAAGAAGATCAACGAATCGCATCCGTTGTACGGTATCAAAACACCCGAGGCCGGTGTGTTCTTGGGTGACACAGATACACCTGAGTGGAAAATTACACACAAATTCCTGCCGCCTGCTCTAGGCCCCAGGGCTGTTCGACACTACGCTCCTACCATGCAGAAGACGATCGAGGACGCATATAAGGTCTTTGACGAGCTCGAGTCGATTGGCCAGTCATGGAATGTGTACATCTACATGTTGAAACTCGGTTCGCAAGCCGTTGCAAAGTTGACACTGGGTATGGATATGGAGGTAAGCCACTAATGCGATGAGCACATGAGTGTTGCGCTGACTTGAGTTCCAGCATTTTGCCCATAAGGATGCACCTGTACACGAGATGGTTCACTTGATTGCTGAAACATTACACCTGAACAAGAAGGTTACCTCGTACGGAAGCTGGTACGCCAACTTACCTTTTGGCGACCCAAAGTTGCTACGAACAAAGAAGGCTCGTATGGAGGTGATGGTCGAGGAGCAAATCGCGAAAGCTCAAGTTGGTGGCGTTGAGGACCTGCCATTGCAGGAAGCGGCTGAGCGAGCAGCAAACATGGTTGACTACGCTGTGCGCGCGACAGACAACAAGGGCGAAAAACTCCCCAAGACCAGTTTGAGGGAGGCCCTTGTGGTCGCTACCGGTGCCGGGTTTACCACGACTTCGTCGCTTCTTTCATGGCTCATCTACGGCCTTGTCACTTATCCCGGTGTACAAGAGAAGCTTTTGCAAGAGCTTGTGGACAACGACTTCAACGATGACATGGAGATCACAGCCGAGTTCACAGATAAACTCGTATACCTGGACCGTTTCATCAAGGAGACACAACGCCGACACAATCCCTCGTTCCAGCCTGGGCGAACCGCCAAGGTCGATCTGATTCTGCCCGGTGGCTACAAATTACAGAAGGACTCTGTTATCATTCCTGCCCTCCACCACATTCACAACAACCCAGCTTTATGGGACAACCCAGCAAAATTCGACCTTGACAGGTGGGACACCCCTGAGGTGAAGAACCGTCACAAGGCGGCATATATCCCATTCGCAACCGGTCCCCGTATGTGCATCGGTTTCAACTTCGCCCTGCAGGAAATCAAGATCTTCCTACCCAAGTTGATCTACCGGTACAAGTTCACTAAGGATGGTGACGATATCATCGAGTACGACCCCATGTTCCAGCTCATCAGACCCAACAACTTGTTTGTTCGGTCGGAGAAGCGCGCAAAGCTACCACCTAAGACAGAGGTCGAAGCTTAGCATCGACGACGATCAGCTGAGGTTGATTTGCTATCTGTTTGTTTCCTGTAAATTTCCTGAGTTATAGCATAGCACTGCTGGAGTAGATTAGAGATACCTTGATATAGAGATATTTTCCTATTGTCCCTAGTCCCTACATGTTACGCAAATGCAGTGAACGAATGTGTTGCAGTCGAGAGATGCTAGACTGAGTCTTGAAAGTGTTGTTTTGCCAAACACATTCTCTGCTACTCAATTAGTCCGATGCCTCACGTCAATAGGATGTTGACAGAATGGCTAAGCTATTACACGCCAAAAAAACACGTACGCGTCGGGGCTTGCGGAAGTGGCGATATGATTGGTCCGTGCGATCGCGCCCAACCTCCGTAACCTTCACCCAACAACATCTGACTGCGTGCACAGTTGCTGTAGCTTGCGGAAAACAAACAAGCATCTCTAGAATGACTAACAGATAAACTAACAACCCCAGTCCGCTCTTCACATGCCAGTGCAACGCCGCCATCGTTCCACCGTCGCCTGCCAAAATTGCAGGCGACGCAAGGTGCGATGCAGCGTCACTGTCACAGGCTTACCATGCTCGAACTGTGCGCAGGATCGTACGGCGTGCGCTATACAGGAGACCAGCCATGAATTGTAAGGCTGCAGTCAATGTCCATAAGTCATCTCAGTGCTGACCGTCGTTGTGACCATGGTCCAGACCCAAGAATGCTCTCTCGACGTCTGCACGTCATTCGTTGCTCAAGGAAACCTCCGAGAGCTTCCCCGCTAGTGACCAGCATGCAAGTTTGGGAAGTAACTATGGGGTTTTAAGCCCACAAGCGGCTTTGAACTCACACCATGCAATCCAGCCCACTGCCTCCGAAGCATCACAGCCGATGGCGTTCGATGAAGTACACACACTGCACCACACTGCTGATACTCGGCTGGATCCAGAACGTCAAAGGGATCTTGATGAGGAGCAAAGTGGAGCCGAGCTTTCCTATGCTGCGAGAGGGCAGGGGAACTCGAACTCAGGCACACCTTTTTACACTGGTAACGCAAATCTAGAGTCACTTACATTATAGCAGCTAACTATATGCGTAGGAGAGCAGCCAGGCGTGACCTCTCTGATTGATGTTCAGCAGCCTTTACCACGACATATCATGTTGAAACCAACTTCACCACGCTGTTTATCTCCGACTGATCGCGAGTACCTACAACGCAAAGGGGTCTTAATGCCTCTGTCAGCGTATTCACACAAGGAGCTTTTACGAGCATATGCTCGTCACGTACATCCAATGCTACCAATACTGCATCTCGCCAAATTGGAAGAGTTCCATTCGCCTGAATGTATACCGCCTTACAGCATGCTCCTATACTGGAGTATGGCGGTTGTAGCAGTCAATGTAAGCATGTAAGAACTATCGTTGAACTGACAAATAGCTGACAGTCATTTTCTCAGTTCGTCCCAAGCGATGTGTGGAAGTCAGAGAATTTCACATCACGGAAAGACATGAAAGATACAATGTATCATCGTGCTAAGGTTTTCACCATATCACGAGTGATTTGAATGAGAGACTAACTAACGCAGTGCATGTACGACAACTCTGGTGAGACTGACAAGGAAGTACTCCTGCAAGCTGCATTGCTTCTATCTTTCTGGCATTCCGAAAAAGACAGCCATTCCCAACCATGGTATTGGAGTGGTGAGTTCTGTAAACTCGCGTCTCTTCCAAGAACACTGACGTTATATATTAAGGTGTTGCAATCAACTGGTGTCAGATCATAGGTCTGCACCGAGATCCGGATGCCAACAAGACGAACCCGTTGGTTTCGCCCCAGCGTCGGCGTCTCTGGCGACGGCTGTGGGCTAGCTGTTTGTTTCGAGACCGATGGTTGAGCCTGACGCTCGGGAGACCACTCAGGATCCGTCTTGGCGACTGCGACATGCCCTTCCCAACCTCTCAGGATGTACTCAGCGATATTGAACTACTTCCCCAAGAGTCACAGCACAGACACATACCTGAGGATCTCCACTTGATGGTGGAGCATTGGGTTTCGTTGATTCGACTTAGTAGCATACTAGGAGAAGTCCTTTCACTCTTATATCAACAGCTAGGGAAACAACCAACGTTATTACAGTTCGAAAGCTTGGAGGACGAACTCGGTAATTTCGTCATACCTGAACCTAGTGACTTCCATCAAAGTCCACTAGCGATGTTCAGCTACTACCAACTACAATTACATTATCAGTGAGAAAAGCGAACTGATCAGGCCTGCATTGGATAGCTAACTGTCTCTCAGAGCCACAGTAATCACATTCTACCGTCCCTTTGTATCATCCTTACCACACGACGTTCCTGCTGTGGCCAAACCATCCTGGAAGAGTAGAGTGCGAAGCCGTATGGAAAGTGCGGCGACCCAGTCTAACAGCATATTGGACTGTATCGCTCGTGAAGAGCTTGTGAGCTTTGCTAGTCCAATGACGTACGTCTCCTGTTAGGCTCCGTGGTGTATAATGGAGTCTCGTCGACTCGACTCTCAAGTATGTAACCTTCACTGACACGACTTAGCCCGCCACTCCTTGTGCCTGCTATGCATGTTCATCTTCTTGGCTGCAAGTCCGAGAGTCACTTGACCCGCCGGCTAGCGTTCAACAAACTTGAGATGTGCATGACCGTCATGCGAGAACTACAAAAAACGCATACCTCAGCATCAATTTTCTGTGGCGTTTTCGGAGAAGCGATCCGCCAACTCGTGCCAGGGCCCCTCGACAAAACAATATGGGGTGTTGCGCAGACAAGACGTCTCTCGACTGCCGCAACAGCAATACCTCAGAGCACAGAGGTCATCAACGCGAACAGCGATAACCTACAGCCTGTTGTCACTGACGACATAATCGAGTCTCTGCTGAACGAGACCTCAACATACAACTTTTGGGAATCGATTAACATGCCCGAGCAGCCTTTCTTCGATTATGGGGAACCATAGCTTCGTACCGTGCAAACACTCTGCATGTTCAACAAGACATACACTGTAAACGAGGACAACGCAAGACAATCCTGGTGAGCCTGGCCAAGCCTGCTGCTACGAGCTTGCGAATAATGACATCCAATCCTGGCAGTAAATTATAACAATTCACTGGTGTTGTACCAGCTATCACTTTGTCGTGCTTGCAAGCTGATCTGCACCATTGAATTGGCCAGAATACATTCTCGGTCACAGCCCATACGGACTAAGGCAAAAGCTCCGGTGTAGTCGCTCACAGTGTTGACAGATCTCCGTCAACAACGGTCTCTTTTGCTTGAGAAGGGACGCTTTTGCCGCGCTCTACACACCACGCCACAATTTGGCCCGGCTAGTACGCTGCCCGGCAGACTCATAAATGCTGGTGTTGACGCACTCCCTTCTTGTGAAGTTCTGAGTCATCGTTGCGACCTCCACTCTCCGCAACTCAAATTTTGTTTGACAGCTGCGTGGCAAGGAACATGTGATGCTATTCTTTATCTACTGTGTTGTAAGTGCTTACTTCATAGAATGCGTTGATTCAATATCCTCTCCGGCAACTGGAGCTGTTCTTCGTACACAACTCTCCCAACTTTTGCCAGTTATAAAGCCACCAACCATGATTTGTTACTTTTAACGCAGAAAGTGTATCAGGGCGAACATACATCCTTGCCCTCGATCGACAGTGATCTGCGCCAACCCAGAAGACGACGTTTGCGATAGCGTTAAACGTAAGCAGTGCTATCAACTTGAAATGCATGGAGCGGATGATAGAATGCAGAGCCCAAGAGATGAGAGAACGAGATTAGTGTATTGAATAACTGACTTTTAAAACCATTGAGTTCTTTGTTAACCAGTAAAAGTACAGTGTTCTCGAGATCATAGGGGAACGGCAAAAAATCAAGAGAGTTCCGTGTTGTTCTGCGCGTAATATCTATTGGCTGCCTGGCCACGGAACAGTTAGACGAGTGTACCTAGCCCTGTTCCTAATTGAAGAGTCCCTGCATTGGCACAAAAGAAGATTAGATTAAATTCTTAGAACGCTTGACAGATATAAGATTTGGTCTGGAGGGCTTAGTCTGGTTTGATTCGGGATGGTGCTGTGCAGGATTCATGCGCCAAGACCACAGGAATGTGAAGTTAAGAGGCCGCAAGCAGCGGCTTGAGTTAATACAAACCCCATGTATCCTTTGTTAAAGCTGCTTGCATACAAGAAACAAGGGGGAGTTGAGTGCGTGCATTGTTTCTTCTTCTTTTTTCTAAGTGGCATGTGAGCAACTATCGAAAATGGGAAAGGCAGGATACATGGGCAACAGGGACTCGCAACCGGATCATAGAGAATTTGCACACACTACTGAGACGCGAAAGTATGGTTTTCTAATCCGAAAGCGTGCTGACAAGTGCTTCGACCACATAATGTAAGGGCCTACAAATATTATCTTTGTAAAGACTACTTATACTCATGTCGAGCTGCTCCCGCATGAATAAGTCTTGATCTTTGAATCCTTACACACCCGAGCAAGATGGCCTTCTTCAAACAATGCTTCTCTCAGAATACTAAGAGCAAAACAAGAGACCGCTACCCGGACGATATCATCTATCCTGTACACGCTTTGGATGATACCAAAGCATGTCGCAGTCTGTTACTAGCATGGACAATCTGCTTCAACGATGTGTTGGATGCAAACAAACTACGATGCTCACTGGCGAAGCTCTTGGATATTGGGGATTGGAGAAAGATAGGCGGTCGATTGAGGCTAAAGGTAAACTTAATCTCGAAACCATCATGTAAAGATAACTGACGCTCCTGTCCTAGGCTGATGGAGCACTGGAGATTCATGCTCCGAGAAAATTCACGCCGGGGCGACCGGCGTTCTCTTACAGTCATATGACTTGTGATATGAATATAGAAGACCACGACCTGGCTAAAAGCTTGCCCAAGGCTGACGGAAATCTATCGATCTGGCCTGACCCTCAACACTTCAAGGCATTTGCCGCTCGACCTGATGCACCAGCGACGCTCAAAGATATGCTTTCACCAGATACGCCACAGATTTCACTACACATTACGTCGTTCGCCAATGCAACTCTAGTGGCGATTCTTTGGCCACACACCTTAATGGACGTCATGGGTCAACAAGCTTTGCTTCACGCCTGGTCCTTGGTGTTGGCAGGACGAGAGTCAGAGGTACCACCGGTGCTTGGTGCTCATGAAGATGTGCTACGTACTGTGTTAGATGAGTCAGACGAAAAGCCAAAAGAATACATACTGAAGTCCAAGCAGTTGAGAGGATTGGCGTTGGTAAAGTTTGTGGCAAGGTTTGCTTGGGACATGGTCAGAGGCCCTGTACCAGAGACGCGCACGATTTGTCTACCTCCAGGAGCTCTGGCCGAATTGCGACTTGAAGCAAGTGCGAACCTCGTTGCCACGAATAATGAGAAAGATGTCTTCATCAGCGACGGGGACATACTTACAGCATGGGCAATTCGCGCGGTTGCCGCTTCTCTCCCTCATCCACGCCCCATGACGGCACTGCATGCGATGAATGCACGATTTCGAATTCCATCGCTTGCAGATACCTCTGGAGTATACCTTCAGAATATGGTCCTGCCAGCTTGTACATTTCTGTCCCCGGAAGTTACTACCGGATCCTTGGGTACAATTGCTCTAAGCAATCGCCAACATCTCGCAAAGGAAGCGACTGAAGCGCAAGTCCTAGCCAGCTTGCGCGAGCAGCATGGAACCCCGGATCCCTCAAGGTTAATATACAGTGATGCAGATGCATTGATGGTGCTATTCACCAACTGGGCTAAGGGCAGATTACTCTATACTGCAGACTTCAGTTGTGCAGTCGTCCGTCCGGGCGATAAGCAATCTACAAGATGTAATCCGCCTGGTACTCCAACATACCATCACGTTTTACCGATGTGCCCAACAAGAGCGACAAGGTTGATGATTGTCGTCTTGGGTAAAGATCATAGAGAAAACTACTGGCTCACAATGACGATGTCACCGAAGGCTTGGAGGTACATACTGGAATCTCAGCCGACAAGTCCATCAGAGAAAGGAACGAAGTATTGACGAAATCGATGACCCTTGTTCACCCGACTCTCCAGACTCCATAGTGAGATACCAAAATATCCTCACAATCTCAGATTGTCACACTGCCGATGGGTGTCTTCTTTAAATCGTTATCAACTACGTCTTCCAACACAGTTTCTCCTCGCTTTTGAGCTTCCACTCTTGCGATTTTCAACCTTCGAGTGTCCAGCTCGGTATGTCTTGTTACGTACCACGTAAAGAGTGACATTAATACACAAGCCGACACGAAGCCCATGGCGATACCGAAGCTCACTCGATAATGTGGGGCAAAACGGCTGTTGAAGAGATGCGGTCCAATCGCGCCTCCAATCTGACCGTAGCTATTGACGAATCCAATGGAAAAGCTTGATCCAGTAGCTCCTTTGGTAGTTTGAACTCGCCATGGCCACATCATAGGGAACCATGCACTTGTAACGCCATTACCGATCAGCGTCGCCGCAAGCACCCCGCCATTGTTTGGATATGCATACAAAATCCCGTAGCAGATCAGTATTATACCCAAGAAAAATAATGGATACGCCGGGCGAGGCAAGCGGCCGTTATCTGCAAAGGCGCCTGTAATGCCTATGACAATGATGCTAAAGATACTGATCGGCAGATTCAGAAGTTGGGCGGACGCGACGTCTGTATACCCAAGATTGGCGATGACCGTTGGCTGGTAGAAACGGACGCCGCTGGTGCCAACAGTATAAAGCGCCCAGATGAGCGTAAAGAGCCAGAGACGTACGTCCTTGAGTGCGTCCACAATTTCTCGCCAACGAAAGTTTGCTTCGGATGCTTGTGGTGCGTTGCCGGGTAGGCGAGCTTGGATGAACGCCTTCTCTTTCTCAGTAAGCCATTTTGCCTGAGCTGGGAAGTCTGGTAGAAAGAACCAAACTACAAATCCGAAAGCAATTGTCACGATCCCTTCGAAGAGAAACAGCCATTGCCAACCTGACATTCCGTAGGATCCATCTGCATGGGAAAAGGCGAACGCAAGAACGCCGCTGAATACTCCAGAAAGATTACCTAGGGTATCTTGACCCATTGTCAGCTTGCAGTCTTAGCTTACAATATGTTGTGCAGACCTACAAAAGTATAGCAAACGCACAGACATCTCGTCTGGTCGGTACCAGTAACACATCTGGAGAATAACTCCGGGAAACATTCCTGCTTCCATCTATTGTAATGGTTTAGCGACCTCAAGAGAGGAGACAACAGTAGACTGACCAAGCCAAGGAAGAATCGGGCAGTGTATAATCCACCTTTGTTCGTAGCCGCAGCATGGCACGCTGTCGAGATGCCCCACGTAATCATAATCCGGCTTTGCCATCTCGAAGGTAGGATACGCTTGATGAAAAGGTTAGATGGAGCTTCTGCGAGTATGTACGGAATCTGTCGTGAGTTAGCCATATGCTATGGAACGAGCTGTTAGGCTCAACACTTACATAGTAAATTGTAGAGACGAGGTTGTACTCGTTCGAAGTCATCCCTAGCTGCGTCATGATATTATTCGGTGTATTTTTGTTCATTATGCGCGCGTTGGAGACATTGTCAGCGTCTATGTTTTTGAGAAGGAACATGACTGAACAGAGAGTCTACATGATATTCAGCGATTGGATTGTCAATGGTCCAACAGTGCTTACCATAAGACGCCAGTCAACCCTTCGCATCAGTTTCTTTTCTTCGTCCGCGGTAAGCAGAGAGCGAGCTTGCATGCGATCGTCGTCATAACCAGCGACTGTGCCGCCTGAGGGCGAGCTTTTATCAACCGCTGAGCCTCGTTGAGCGTAGTGCAAACCATCGTCGGGCTCATGTACTACAGTCGCAACCGCAGCCAAGCTAGCAGGTTTGTCGGTCATGATGGACGTTCTCATGTAAGCTACCGTGTGTGAACACATAAGGAGGCAGTATTTATATAGAGATACATAAGTCTGAATCGTTTAGCTCATAATCACGACCTCATAGCGACACCGGTGACATGGGTGGACTCGCCCCATTTTCGCGAGCGAAACATGTTGCTTAATTGCCGACGAAACCGTTGTCGGTGGTTAGAAAAGCGCTGGCTAGCGAGCACGATATCAGTTCCCACTCTGACGCTGCTTTGTGGTGTACTTACTGTAGATGCAACGATGATCTGCTACTGCATTGGGATGATTACATGCCGTGATCCAAGCCAAGAATCACAAATCTTAGGCCCCCCGCTTCACCTGTAATGTGGTTACTCCACTTTCGGATAAAAGCTTATTGCCGGTATCTCGGAGAGTCTGTCATAACATTAGAATATATAATCCTCCATGCTGCTGGGAACTACCATTTTAACATACGAATTTCGAGCTTCATCCTTGCAATATGGCGGCTGTACAAGCTGTCAGTGTACCCCTCAGTCTTCCAACGTACGAACAAGTGCCGGAAACCCAATACGAACGTCAGTCGTCATCATATCCACGATTGCCGATGACTTCAAGCATACTGACATTTGACAGTGGACTGGGCAGATCTTGCTACACTTGATCTCTCGGTCTTCGATGCCCCTGGTGGAAAAGAGAAACTGGCAACTCAACTCTATGAAGCCATCGATAAAATCGGATTCTTCTACATTACAAATTTCGGTCTCTCCCAAGAGCAGGTAGACCGGCAATTTGCTATTGGCAAAGAACTCTTCAATCTACCCACTGAGGAGAAGCTGAGATATCGAGCTGACCTTGAGAACGGAGGGTACAATGGCTACAAACCGCTGGGTTTGAGGGAGATTCGACCAGGCATACAAGATAATACCGAAATATACAACATCCCGAAGTTCATTCCAAGTCTTGAGCGACCACATCCGGAGGTAATCAACGCGTATCGAGAGGAGATTGAATATTTTGCCAAGCACATCTCCGACAATGTTGCCGGCAAACTCCTGGTTCTTTTAGCTATCGTATTAGAGCTACCCGAGGATTTCTTGTTGGAGAAGCATCGGTACAGCGAACGGAGTGACTGCCACCTGAGGTACATGAAATACCACCATCGCACTCCAGAGCAGAACGCTGCACTCGAGAACGTATGGGTGAAGGGACACACGGATTTTGGCTCGCTGACTCTTCTCTTTCGTCAGCCAGTCGCTGCGCTCCAAGTCCGTACGCCTGAAGGGCAATGGAAGCACGTCAAGCCATACCCCGGTAGTATCACAGTGAACCTCGCAGATTCCCTTGAGTTCCTTACCAATGGCTTCCTGAAGAGCAGCATCCATCGCGTCGTTGCCCCGCCACCAGATCAAGCGAACATCGACCGGTTGGGTGTATTGTACTTTGTGAGGCCGGAGGACGATGTCAAGCTGAATCCGATCAAAAGCAATGTGCTGGAGAAGCTGGGGTATACAAAGACCTCTGATGAGAGTGTAGTCGGCATTACGGCGGGCGAGTGGGTAAAAGCTCGAGTGAAAAAAGGTGTCGCCAAAGGACAGGTTAGAAGTGAACAGAAAGAAGAAGCAATCCTTGGTGGTAGGAGTGCGAAATACTATGATTGAGAAGGGTAAGCAGGCACGCTGAGTAAGCGCGACTACTTCTAATGATTTTCATACCAATAAGGCCGTCGCAAGATTAGGCTTGGCAGCTCAGTCACAGCTGAGGCTCATGCTAGATCTAACGTTCTCTCTTCTTTTTCCAGCTATCATTGACTCTTATTACGTGTTGCGGGAGCGAGGTCTCATTATGTGCTTTAGCGCGCTTCCAGAATCTCTTTTACTGAAAGAGTGAGACTCCCGTTCCGGATTACAAGCTTCTTGGTTTTTCGATAAACATTGGAATCAAATCTGGGCGTGTCAAACGATGAGATTGAGGATCCGGGGTTCCACGCCACTAAGCTGTAAGAAGGCCCCCGAAGCGCCCCGCTTGATCAGACGAAGCGGGATTTTTTGATTGGGGGTCTAATGCGGGCCTGGCCGCAGTAGCAAAGGCCACGACGGCGGCTCCGAGCTAGCGCCCGGCAGATGATGAACAATCGCTCCCTCAACGTCGTTGGGAGTTCCTCTAGTTTTTGAGCCTCACACGTTGTTTGATCGACTTTTTTTTTTTCCGAAACGCGGAGAAGATTTAATTGGACCTAAATTTCGTCTCATGACTACGCTTAGGTGCATAAACGTGCCGCACTCTGTGCGATTGGTGCTTTGTTGAACTAGGATCTTTGTTTAACACATCCCAGCTCGATTACCCTGATCGTACGGACGATTGACCGAAGCTGTCCTTGGTGCGTACACTGCATGGATGTATTCTCCTTATTGCCTAGTGCGGTGACATCGGTAGATTGAGGCGATCCTACCTCAGCCGTCGCCTTTTCGTACTTAAATATGAGTGTGTTCTGGACATGCCTCTATCGCTCGTTTCATCATGCATCTCAAGGGCGTTTCTCTGTTGGCATCGGCTGTTTGGCCGGCTTACGTCTTTGCTGCACCCACTGTAGAAACAAGGTCCTACAACAACAGTACATGTCGAAGGACGACTGTGGCGGTATTGTATGTTCAATAGTACTTTCTATACTATACAGTTGCTAACAGTATTATTCCAGAGGCGCAGGCGTTGCCGGTATAACAGCAGCTGTAAGATTCGAACTGACAACGAAGACACCGTCCACTAAGCAGACAACAGCAAGCCCTTGCAAACCAATCCATCACAGACTTCCTTATCCTCGAATACAACGAGCAAATAGGCGGCCGCATGCGACACAGCAACTTTGGTTCTGACTCTGCTGGAAATCCCTACCTTGTAGAATTAGGTGCCAATTGGATTTCGGGAACAGGCACACCGGGTGGGCCTGAAAACCCGGTGTGGACGTTCTCCAAGCAGTCTAACCTGTCGAGTACATTCTCAAACCTGAGTTCTATCGCCACCTACGATGAGACCGGTGCCAGCGATTATATGGACATCCTTGATGAATACGAAGATGCATGGACCGTCTTCGAACAGGCCGCGGGAACGATATTGACAGAAAATCTACAAGACAAGAGCCAGCGTGCGGGTCTTGCAGAAAACGGTTGGAAGCCCAAACGTGATGCTAAGCGCAAAGCAGTCGAGTGGTGGATGTTCGATTGGGATGCAGCACAAACACCCGAGGAATCGAGCTTTGTGTTTGCTACTACCGCTTACAACCTCACCTACTACCAGTTCAAGGACGAAGACTACTTCAGCATCGACCAGCGCGGTTTCAACACGTGGTTGAAATATGAAGCAGCGAAGTTCTTGCAGCCGAACGACCGAAGACTACTTTTCAACACCACAGTGAAGGGCATTGAATATTCAGATTCGGGAGTCAGAATCAACAACGAAGACGGTTCTTGTGTCGAAGCAGATTATGCAATCTGCACTTTCGCTCTTGGTGTCTTACAGGAAGACGCCGTAGAGTTCACTCCCAAACTTCCTGATTGGAAAGAATCCTCAATTGCCACCTTCAACATGGGCACCTACACCAAGATCTTCCTGCAATTCAACGAGACCTTTTGGCCTACTGACAAAGAGTTTTTCTTGTATGCTCATCCAACAACTCGTGGATACTATCCACAATGGCAATCGCTGTCCATGGAGGGTTTTCTACCTGGCAGCAATATCCTGATGGGGACTGTGGTAGATGAGCAGAGCTATCGCATCGAAGCCCAAGATGACGAAACAACCAAATCGGAGGTCATGGAAGTCTTGCGTCAGATGTTCCCTGACGTTGATATTCCAGAACCCACTGCTTTCATGTATCCTCGATGGACATTGAACCCGTGGACCTTCGGTAGCTATTCCAATTGGCCTGCCGGCACAACACTGGAGCAGCATCAGAATCTGCGCGCAAACGTGGAAAGACTGTACTTCGCGGGTGAGCACACATCGGCAGAGTACTTTGGCTTTTTGCATGGAGCGTGGTTCGAGGGCCAGGAAGCTGGAAAACGCATTGCTGGAGAGCTTTCCGATCAATGCCTGAATCAGAACAATGAGTGTGGAGAATACAAGAGATACGAGGTACTAAAAGGAACAACAGATAGAGCAGAGTACAATGCCGCCAATGGCATGGGCGCAGACCCGTTCTTCTATGCGGACATGGCCGACAACAGCAGTGTCGTTGCTCGTCGAAGAAAGTAGTCTTGAACCATATGTGCCACCAACCTCCGAAACAGAAGAGTTGGGAAATGTGGTGTTAGTAGAGTAGAGATGTTCATCACCGGTATGTTCTACTTGAGAATTAGGAGTTGTACATAATCATAAAGTTATGCCTATCTCTATCAAAAATGTAGCGGCATTCACACAGACTGCCCATTACTCTTCGGACGGATGAAAAGGACCCTGAAGGACATTGCGCGTAACACCATTAGACAAGAAAAAGCCGAGAACATACGCAGCCCACTCTTATCTACAAGCTCAAATCCTGAAAACAGCGAGGTATCGCTCAGAAGGTACACCAGTTTCTCTCTGTCGTCCCCATCACTCAGCGGCCACCCGTTTTTCGACCATATCTTTCATCTCCACCTCCACCAAAGTCTTCACCCAAGACACCGCCACCACCTCCAGCCCATGGCCCGCCTGGCCCACCGCCAATTCCAGCGACCTCGTTGTCGTAAATTGAGACGCCACCATTATATGTCTTGCGTTTTTGGCTGCGCTCTTGATCTCCGGCCTGCTTACTGAACCCGCAGCCCATGTTGATGCGTCTCGCAATATTGTGCACAGTGGCTGAGGTTCGCAAGTGTTCAGCTTTCTTTGCTGGGCTATTGTGCTGTACTAGCACGCTTGAAATATGATGTATTGGTATTGCAGAGGAGATCGAGCGAACTGTGCTGTTGACGTTGACGTCCGAAATGTAAAGCTAGGGAGAGATATGGTCGTAGTTCGGAAGTATTGAATAATTGGAGTAGTCGCACTTACCATTCTCTTTATATATCAGTCACCAGCAGTCTCTTCCCCATTCCCCACATCGTACCCGCACAAGCTGCACTGCCTCAAACAAGATCATCCGGTTTCTCCCTTTCAAGCATTTTCAAAGTTCTGTTCTAAGGCCTCCATCCAGATGTGACGTCATGGGCCCACATGAGGTTACCGGCTAACCGAGTACCTAGTCGATCACAGCACTGCTTGAGCCGCAGCTGTTGGCATAAGACCATTCGTTGTAAGCGTTCCAGCGAGCCTTTGGAAAGGATGTGAAACACATCGAAAGGGGTAATGATGTGCATAACTAAGCCACGCTCTTCACAAGCCTCTTAGACAATATCCTACCTAGTAAAATCCATGAGATGGAGAGAAAATGGAAAAACCCTCCACCGAGCGGACGTCTCTCAACAATCGGGCTTGTCCTGAACGCCGACCGAAACAGCCAAACCAGCGCAGGAATACTAAAGGAGCTACAATCCACGCCTCGCGCTTGGCCTCAGCAACGACCGTCGGCATGTCGAGCTACCGATCGGCCAATCACATTCTTCGCTACGTAGAACCTTCATCGACGTCCGCAACCGATCTTTCCAATCCTCGTACTCCGCGACGCTCGCGGTAAAACTTCAGAGCGAACCTCTTAGCTATGGCACTGGATACTTATACCGACCATGCTACAGCAGTTATTAGCGTGGATAACAACGTTCTTCTATTGTTAAGATCCAAAACTTCCCATTGATAGCACACGCGTTGATCGGTACAATAAGAACATCCTCTCCAAGGTACATATCTTCTTCGAGGCCTTGAGAATACATCTGACTATACATAGATGAGCTTAAGAGCACCATATGCGCCTCACGTTTGGTCGTTAGGTGGCACATCCAAGGCGTCCATCGACATTCCGGTCACATCGATATGTCTTGTGTTCTACATATGCGGTGCTGCCACGCATATGGCAATCTTCCAGATGAACAAAAAGCGACGGCATAAGTTTGTGTTCAATGTTGCCTTGTTTGGTACGTACTACTCATCGCAAGGCTCATGTGAGCTTGCCTTAGATTTCGACCCATGCTGACGACAAACAGGCTTTTGTATGTCCCGTGTTATAACTTGTAGTCTCAGGATTTCATCGATTGAATACTCTCGTAATGTCCGACTAGCCATAGCAGCACAGATCTTCACAGCAGCGGGAGTCATCGCGGTGTTCATCATTAATCTGCCCTGGACACAACGCCTAGTCCGTTCGCTCCACCCGTGCTTCGGCTGGCATCGCATTCCCTCCACTATGTTCAAAGTCCTTTGGCCAATTATCGGCCTCACGCTTGCGATAATTATCACAGCGACCGTACAGTCATTTTACACTCTTCGACCGCGAACGCATTCCATCGACCGCGCGCTACAACTTTACGGCACGACGTTTCTAGCTGTCATCGCTTTCCTGCCGCTCCCTATCTTGAGTATAGCTTTTGCAGTATCGCGGCGACAGCCCCATGATGCGTTTGGCACTGGAGCTCTGCGCACGAATGTTGCGATCTTATTGATGGGCACTGTACTTCTATGTCTCGGTGCAAGTTACCGCGCAGGCACGATGTGGCTTACCCCCGTACCAAAGAGCGAGCCTCTGCCAGGCTACTACCACAAAGCGACATTCTACATCTTTAATTTTGGGGTGGAAATCTTCACGGTATACTTATATGCAGTTACGCGAGTGGACCGCAGATTCCATATTCCAGATGGGGCGAGAGGAGCAGGAAGTTACTCGCAAAGCCACACTTCAGGAGAGCACAAAGAGGTGGAAGAGCTAGCTTAGACACCATATCGAGTAAATTTTACTGTAATAGAACAATGCAAGCAGAATATAGTAGCATTGTGCAGACCTTTTATTGAAAGCAAGTCCGAAAAACAGCTGTCAGTGCTATGTGCTTGTGCGATGTGCAAAGACTAGTGCACAAGATGAGCACGAAGACGAATCTCCAAGATCTGTAACACTACCAAGGAACGTCGCCAAACCAGCTTTGGATCTGGTCCGGTGAGTAACATGTTTCGACGTCGCCTTGTCGTTTTAGTATCGTAGCTACTGTCGTTGCGTTGGCTACTCTGAGAGTGTCGGGTCGTTCCCAAATGGTAACTACATTGCCACCTTGCAAGTCGACTGCGATAATCTGCGCGCGAGCAGTGTTAGCATGCGGTTGTACAGCGATTGCCATGCAAAACTTGCCGTGTCAACCTGACCTCCCGCATTGCCTGTTTGCTGTAGGGCAGGTTGCTCGATGGTGCCCCATATGCCGTCTTGAGGAATGTTGTCTGTGAAATTGGTCATGACAGTAGCGAACTGGTCGCAAGACAGCGCCATAGCTTTGGACATGTGAGAAAAACACTCTGTTCTCTGGTTCTGATCATCGAAAATACAACGAAGACGGTTCTCTTCATCGTTTTTGTTGCCATTGTAGTGATCACAAGACCACATATCCTACGTCAATCAATTCGCAATTCTGTACTAGGCTCGAGTACTGACTCAGATCGTTATCATGGCTGCACCTCCCGAATGAGCGAAGCGCTTTGCAGTAGCACTTAGCCAAGCCGTATAGCACAAACAGGTCGTGGGCTCAGGCTCAACAATCTTGTTGTCCATGAAGTACTAGGCCAGCTTGTCATCGATCTTCTTCTTTCGCGTTAATCTAGTGCAGAGAACTAGAGAAGCGTACTGTAATCGTATACTTAGAGACATCGTCACAGTCCACGTGCCGTCGCAGTGCTTTCGATTCGATTGGGGAGCCACGTCCGTAATGTGCATTGATTATCAGCAAAGCACCAGTCAAAAATACCCTCATCGAATACATTGCGTACGTGCAGCAAAATTGTAACTGGGTAGCTGTTTGACCACGAGATGAGCTTTGAGCGGAAAGTGTATACACTTGTTATACTTATAGACAGGGAAAATTGATGCAGGATCCTCATACCGTTTGTTGTCGTGGGCTGATAATGCTAAGACGTACATTGAGTGCCCCACCATGACTGCCAGGTGCGTTCGCTTTTTTTTTTTTTTTTTTTTTTTTTTTTAAAAAAATTCAGGTCCCATAAAAGTTTCATTGAAACACTCACAAGTATCTGATCCAGCAGGAAGATATTGACATTGAGAACCAACAGGATCAGCTTTGGGCAAACCATGTCAGGTAGAATCAATCAAGGATGCTGCCACGCCTCAAGAATAGCCACATTCGATCACGTAGGATGAAACCACCATACACCCCAATACTTATTATGCATCTATCCTTTGTCAGAACTATATGTTGTATTGTCCGCAAGAAGGATGGTTTGGCTAGCCACTGCGCGGATCGTGAACTCCGCCAAGCCAACAGAACATGAAGCGAGCCTAGAGTATTGCCTTGGCTCTCGCATCACCTATCAGAGTGTCAGCGCGTAACCGAAGGATTTTCATACCCCCATTCTTACGGGCCCTTCCGTCGTACCCGGCCTCGCGCTGATACCCAATCGCAATAGAACGTATCACCTGATACGCGGGAGAGCTGAAACAACACACTGTTCAGACGACAGATCGATTTGTCACGTCATAGGCATACTACCTTAGTGACACAGCAGTTTCGTGTCAAATCGCTCCCCGCCTTGTATGTACTTGTTAACATCAAAAACCACTCTTGCGAGACTACGCCAATACGAAACGCATATGCAGAATAGTAGTATGTCGTTGTGTTTCTTGCAGGCGTTTACGAAAGTGAAAGGTGGTACAATCACACAACAGGAGTACATGAGCATGTTGCTGTCACACTTTCGAGGAGTTCGTCACAGAGAAGATGACATCGCTGGTAGCAAAGAACCTCTGGCAAATTTCGAGCCATGGGCAGCATCTCTCCGCGAGCTGGCTCTTTCATCTCATTACAAGCCGCTGGAAGGTACGGTAACTGACATCAATCTGCGCCCACTGACAACTCAAATGGAGTAGATACTTCTGAGATCGAACAGCTCTTCAACTATTGCTTCGAGGATCGACTTGAGGATTTCAAATTCGCCTTACAAGCCTTGCGCAGGCACTTCCCCGAGCTGGACTTCATTCAGCCGATCGCTTATCTTGCAGCGCAAAGACAGAATCTCCGGATGCTGCAGTATTGCTTCGAGGAAGGCGCGGCGTTTGACAGATACCTCAATCGAGCTGCGCAAATCGGTGCCCGAAGCAACGTAGCGTTCCTAGAATTTCTCCTTGAGAAGAACTGGTTTAACATCCAACACTCACAAGAGGCTATAGAAGAACAGATCAAGCATTATGGAGATGATAGCATAGAGGCTAAGTGGTTGAGGACACATGCTGGAAAAGGCGCGGGTGAGAAGAAGCCAGTGTCCAAGTCAGAGGCGTTGGATGGTATCGGGAACAATCAGGGGAGGGCACAATCCAAAGACAGTGAGGCTGGAAACCCAAAGCAAGGTCACACTCCGGAGCAGATCCAGGACTGGTTCAGTGACGTTCCTTGGTGACGGCAGTTGGGTATGTTTCGATTAGTATGGTTGCTTCCAAGGATGTTCATCACTGCTCAGGCAACACAAGGACTTTATTGGAAATACTGCCTCCTCACAATCTTGTATGATTGAACTTTGAAGTTGTAGACGGGATCAGTAACGGGTTAGAGACACAGGGGCGTTACCACTCAAGATCAATTCATAATATCGGCTCTATGTGAAATGCACCAAGCTGTGTTTCAAGAGCATAACGGTTACAACGTACATTTCTCATAGAATGAATACCCGGAAATAAATAAAAGTGTTATCCGCAAGTGCAAACGAGGTGCGCCTATCCATTACCTTGACTTTCGATGAGTGCAGGAAGATACTTGGGATCAAGCAATTGAGTTGGCTTCGGCCACACAATTCAGGTTAATATATCTAAGGCCAGATCCTATATATTTAAGCATTGAATGAGCAACTTTGTAACTCGAATCCAAAGAGACTCTCACCACTAGAGCCACGGTATTATCGTGTGGTGATGAATTGCATGATGAATTGCATGGTGTTGGTAACAGAGCAGATCTACAAGATTGATATTCATACTAATACAACTCTGTCTGGTAGCGAGTGCACCACGAAGAGCTAGTATTTGGTCTTGCACCGTTTTGGACTAGGATTCCTGCCGAATTGGTGCAAGACTGAATACCAGTTTCTCCGTAGAAGGTACAGATCCCGGCACTGCTCCGGATGCACGTGCGCAAACGCGGTACGACACGCGGACATTGTGCCCCCATCCATCGTCTCAATACCCCAGTCGTCCGTTTACAGCCACATTTGCAGCCAATTAAATTGCGGACTCTGCAAAATTTCCGCGCGCATGGTGTGTTTAGCTCGCGTACAGCAACCGTGTTATCGGGCCTTCACCCAATGATCAACCGCTGATATGATATGGCGAGACGAACAGCGAAACTTGCAGGGTGCACATCATTTTGGGCCGGGACGAGCGCATTGCCGACGCTAGAAGCATAGTATCTTCCTTGTGTGACCCAGCTGTTCTGTACTTACTTTGTACATTCATATCTCTCAATCGTCGCCTCGAAGGTACTGACAATAGAGGCACCATGATTGCACCAGTTCCTCGCATAGTTCTAGCGTTGTTCGCATGTGTGGTCAGCAGTTATGCGCAGAGACAGCTTCTAAAAGGCACAACAGCTAATGCGACCTATGACTATGTTGGTATGTGGCTTCGGGTGTGAACTCATCATGTGTCTCAATCCCCTGTTTTCTTATTTTCTGAGATCGAAGGTGACTTTACTGACGCTAGGCAGTCATCGGTGGGGGGACTGCGGGACTTGCTATAGCATCTCGGCTTTCGGTACATGCATCTGTCGCAGTAATAGAGGCTGGAGGGCTGTATGAGCAAGATAATGGCAATCAATCTGTCGTCCCGTACTATGGTCTCATCATGCCCCTGCTGGGAATATCAGAAGATTATCCAAAGAATTCAATGGTAGACTGGGATCTTCTGTCTACCCCGCAAGCCTCGGCCGGGGGTCGTCGTATCCATTACGCGCAAGGTAAGACACTTGGTGGCAGCTCAGCTCTTAACACCATGGCATATCATCGAGCCAATGTTGGCTCGTATCAGCGTTGGGCTGATGTTGTTGGGGACCAAAGCTACACCTTTAGCCGGCT
The DNA here is from genome assembly GCA_027946375.1 of Neodidymelliopsis sp. IMI 364377. NCBI lineage: Eukaryota > Fungi > Ascomycota > Dothideomycetes > Pleosporales > Didymellaceae > Neodidymelliopsis > Neodidymelliopsis sp. IMI 364377. The sequence continues at coordinate 40,873 of JAPEUT010000235.1, forward strand.
CCTAGGCTACTTCAAACAATCGTCTACCTTAACACCACCTGATCTCAAAAAGCGTAACGCGTCCAACGCTACAGTTCTGTACGATTCGGGAGCTTTCGATAATCGGCTCCATGGACCCCTTCAGGTGTCTTGGGCCAATTGGGTTGATCCGACCCAGAGCTGGCTCGCTCGTGCTTTGCAAGCCATTGGGCAGACGCTCAGCCCCAGTGGACTTAGCAGTGGAACCATTATTGGTGGAGCATGGGTACCTACAACCATTGACCCGAAGAATGCGACAAGAAGTACGTCTAAGAGCAGTTATCTCGAGGCTGTGTTACGGAACAAGAAAGCGCGTATCACTGTGCATTTGCACTCACAAGCTTCGAAAGTTCTCTTCGACAGGAATAAGAGGGCAACAGGTGTTACAGTCTTCAGCAACAGCGAAGAATACGTGATCTCAGCGAGGAAGGAGGTCGTACTTTCAGCAGGCGTGTTCCACTCACCTCAGATCTTGCAGATATCCGGTAAGGCTTCATGTTCGCTCATAGTTGCGGTATATACTGAACTCTGCAGGAATCGGGCCAGCCAAGCTGCTTCGCTCGCATTCAATCAGCTTGGTTTCGGATCTCGCTGGAGTGGGCCAGAACCTTCAAGACCAGATCTTCTTCAATGTCCTACGCGGCATCAGTGTACCAAATACTGGCACGTATCTTGCAACACTGGTACAACAAGCTTTTGCCGTAGACCAATACTTCACGAATGCTACAGGACCTTACAGTTCTGCCGGCGGATATCTATCATTCGAGAAGCTACCAACAAAGAGTCGCGAGCCGCTGTCTCCACGGACGTCGGATTTGCTAGCAAAATTTCCGTCTGATTGGCCAGAAATAGAGTACATTGCTTCTGGCTTTCCCGGAGACTTCTTGAACCTGACCACAGTTGGCGCCATCAGTGGTACATTGTTGACCCCATCATCGAAGGGTAATGTGACCATTAGGAGTTCTTCAATAGTGGATCAGCCAGTAATTGACCTGAACTGGCTTGGCGATCCCGCTGATGGAGAAATTCTTGTCGCTGCATTCAAACGGGTCCGCGAAGCATGGAATAGTAGCGCCATTGCGAACATTGTTGTTGGACCCGAGGTCACTCCTGGTGAGTCTGTCTCAACCGATGCGCAGATTCTTGAGTTCATCAGAACCGCGGCACAGCCAATCTGGCACGCAACTTCTACCTGTGCTATGGGTAAAGCAGGAGAGCCGGGTGCGGTTGTTGATTCGAGAGCTAGAGTTTTTGGTGTCAAGGGTCTTCGAGTAGTAGACGCTTCGGCAATTCCTTTCAGTCTCCCAGGCCATCCGCAAAGCTCAGTGTATATGCTCGCGGAAAAGATTGCAGAAGACATATTGAAGGGCAGATGAAGATGCGCGATGGGAGCAAGACTTCCTAAAGGAAACTAGCACATCATGTACCGTTACTTTGAAGGGCACACTAGGTAGGCCTTCAATACAAATACCTGCACTGGAATATTCCAAGACGGAAGCATATATTTGTTAAGATTTGTTGATGTGGATCCTCATCAATCGGTTGAGATTCACTCGCACTATCGCAAACATTTTGTACAACCATGCAGCGTGTCAATGCAAGGTTTTATTAATCGTCGCATCGTTCAGCCGTTACCAGAAGGCTTTTGTTCGATGCTACTGGCCGTACGCTGTGCTCATGACTGGCCCTCTGATCGAGACGCTCCACGTCGAGCTGGTCCATCGCTACGGCAGTTGAGTTCCCAGTATAGTAGCCTGAGTCTTCTACAGAGCGACCTACAACCTGACCGCTATTTGGATCCCGTACTACGACAAGTGTGTCTTGACGGACTAGCCCACGTCTTGCTAAGACTTGCGTCCTAAAAAAGGTGTATAGGAATGGTAGACAGGTGCAGATAATACCAAGCCACATCTCAAGAAGTCTATTCGGTTTAGTGAAGCTGCGAACGAATGTGAAAGCCACCACTTACAGCCAGATGAAGCTGACTACCATACCCCATGTCCCGTCAGCAGGAACGACTTTCATACTTTCGACAACTTGCCCAATCCTAACGAAGCTGACGACGCATACACTACACTTCATTAAAACGGTTCAGACTTCTGCTCGAGTTCCTGACTTACAAGGAACCAGTCATGAGTAGCAGTGCAGCATTGATTTTTCGACGCAGAGGGAGTTGCAGTTTGTACAAGATGAAAATCGGCAGTATGAGCAGAACCAAGTCGGTCGCAGCATTGATACATGCAGTCGCAAGAAAGTACTCTTCGAGGTTTATGCATTTTCCTGTTATGATCGAGAAGTCCCAATACTTCTCGATGGGCTGACATACCCATGCAAACCCGAATGCGCTCAGAGTGCTATTGATTATTGAGACACACATAACAGTGTAGACTGCTAGTCGGAAGCTTGTTTTGAAAGGTGACACTCGCAAGTAGAAGAGGCCGAGTGATATCTTGGTGAACATGGTCGCAAGGTTGAAGAATATCGGCCCTGCAATATCGCCAATCTTTTTCATGATTAGTTTAAAGTAACGGCTAATTTAAAGATCTGTTGTTACCTTCATCAGAGCATAGAATTTTGGCGCTGGGCAGTCCCAGATATGGATGCCCAAGCAGTTGGTCGTTTCTTGACACTGTCAGCCAGTCTAGATTATAACGGCATGATTTTTGCTTACGGTAGCCCACATAGATTGAGAAGCCTAGAGCGAGTATCTGCAGCACTTTAGCAAAGGCTCGAGGCACAGCACACTGGCGGTAATGTACCGTTGCCAGCACGATTGCATCTATACGAGTCATCAGCATGATGGACTTGACCCTTGAGGGGCCTGCTTACGATCATCCCAGTCGAAGTTCCGAAGTATCCGATGTTTGGTGTACAGCCTGACAAGGCAGATAGGTATTGCAATCACAGCGCCGAGCACTGAGATGATGACAACGCGGTGCGCGATCGATTCTGGATCATCGAAGTTCACAACGACGCCCGGTGGAGGGGGCATTGCCCCAACTATGGTACCATCCGAGCTCATGTCGAAGGATACGAGCAGCGTCTGGTAAAGGCTCAGGTGAGGTTACGGAGACAGCGGACATCATGAGGTGGCTTTCGAGGTCTTGGTAACCACTAGATTAACCATCGAGTTCTTGATCCTGCACCCACAGACCTTGAGTGTGTCAGTCTCGAGGCGGCGGGACAGCCGCTAGTCTTGGGGGTCATGTCATAGTAGATGCGGGAAAGGAGGTGCGCAAGCCGGGACTCCTGCGCAACCAATCATTCACCCAGCCGGCGAAATGATCGGTCCGATCGCGAAGTTGTGAATCACCGAAACCACGGCATGAACGCCTCATCTCGCAACACACAATTTAGTGCGGTTGATCATCTGCGAGTGTGCAGTGAAAAATGCGCTGATTTCTGCGGTTAGTGTCAGTTCCTGACGTTCATGCCCTTCCCGTACCGCTCCTAGCATCCTTACTAGGTCGTAGTTCTTCGGTTTCTTCCATTGACAACCGACCCATGGCATCTACCTCCACTCCTCACTTGTCCCGGTTCAAGGAAGGAGAGGGCGGGAAGAGTCTACAACGATGACTACAATGTAAAATTGAGCGACAGTGAACTTGCCATTGACCACTTTGCAGCATTGCACACTGTTCTTCTTCAACAGGACTCTTGCCAAAAGTAAGACAGCCTGTGTTCATCTCGGTGTAACTTGTTCCGAGACCAAGCGGAATATGCTGTTCAATCAAGCAGAGTTCTCACGACAGGAAATATTGAAAAGAATATTTTCTGGAACTTCATACATGTGTTAGCTCATGCGCGGCATAAGCTGGCTGCACCAAGTGATCGCGAGTCCCATGTCCAGTGAAGTGTATCTTAGAGCAAGAATACGCAAGGTTTTGTTCTTACGACCGCTTCACTTACTACCCACAGACATCTGGACAAGCTGTGTCCATTCCTGACGAGACTACATCTGCACAACTGAGCCACTTCAGGTGCATCGAGGCCTTCTCAATTCTCACAGTATGGGCCTCTCCGAGAGCTTCGATGACCCAGGCGCAACCCTGATTAGACCAGAGACAAGCTTCATATGAGCAAGAGCAAAAGCGGACTATGTTCTAGACAAGGAAAGATTCAGTGAATCTGGTTCTGAAGAAGGATAAAGAAAATGAGGATTGAAAGCTGTCAAAGCCTGGCAGAAAGAAACAAGCCTACTGCAGAGAGCTAAGACCAATCTGAATGCTATACCTGAGTGATCACCTTCTAGCTCACTTCACTTGTGAAAACGCTCTGCTTATACCATGCATCCATTGTGTGCTTCGAAGTTGATCATACCAACACCATCGTGGCGGAGGCATGCAATTGACCTCCTGCAGGCATTCAGTCACTTCTCCAATTACTGATCGTGCAAAACGCGCCGCTGAATACAGGCGACCTTCGTTACTAACCCGGTATGCATGTGACGCTGGTTGGGAGCAGACGCTGGAGGTCATTGAGGCGATGATAAGCAGGTGCGAGCTTATTACGCAGACAGCGATGAGGCAAGTATTAATGTTCGAGTAAGTGCATCTTGTGGAGTTAGTCAAGTTGGTGGGGCAGGCAGTGAACAAGAACGTATTATTTTTTGTTGTTGTCATTTGGGT
>JAPEUT010000236.1:0-45210 GCA_027946375.1 Neodidymelliopsis sp. IMI 364377
AGAGTTAGATCTCTTTCTTTATATATATATTATAGCTTATATTATTATTATATATTATAATGTTATTATATATGCGTGTTACTAGCGTTTAGTAGCTAACTTACTTAGGTAGCTAACTTATATATAAAACACGTTATACTAGTATATAGCTTAGTCTAGAATATCTATAGGCCTAGAAACTATTGCTTTAAAGTGTTAATAGCGTGACTTAACAGCTGCTTAGTAAATATATTATAATTAATTGCTTTAGTAAGGAGGGAGAAGACTGTTAACAATCTCGGCCTGTATTTGCAGGTGTATACGCATTGCTGCCCAACACAACTCAAAATTCAGTTATGCACAGACCTTGATTGGCTGTACATTGCCGAAGACCCCAGATTTTGATCATGCAGAGATATGCACGGTGTGCTTGGGAACCGTCCCAAACATTTGACGGCACGGGAGTACCGTAGCATTCGTAAGACGGGACGTTGGCAAATACCCTGTCGGCGCTCCGAGACATTCTCGTTGCGCCGAAGTAGCGCAGAGGACAGCGAGGGACTTTTGGAATCCTGTTTGTGACTGCGACATGGCACGCGTGCGTGTGAAAGAAGCGCGACGTACCCGCTCGGTCTCTGTAACGATACCGGAACGACTACTTTGTGGGGGAGGGCGTCCACAGAAAACCGTACGGTCGGAGAGATCCCGGGTTCGGTTACCGCGTCAAAGTTACGAGGCGCGGCTCGCACGTGGAAGTGACAGAATCGTGACGCAGACGTCAAGAAAATCAAAGGCTTGAGAAGCAGGAGCGTTGATTGTGAATTGAAAGGTATCTTATTATGCCTGTAATCAGCAAATCCAGCGCATTCCAATACCAAGACTATTTTCTTTTCCTTTTTCCTTTCCTCTTTCCTTTCCCATTCCAATTCCAAATAGCAAAAGATGTCATCTCCAGGCCCAGCGCTGCGGCAATCTACGTGCACCCTGCAGTGTCTAGCGATGTCTTCTTCCAGTTCCAAGACGGTAATAACTGAATCTCAGCCGTGCAGTGTCGTACAAGGTCGTAGCTGTATGTGGATGCCTGTCCACACACTAACGCGGATATCCCAAAAGGTGCAAGTTACACTCCAAAACGCCGTGGGTCTCATGCAAATCCAAACAATGGGAGAGATCAAAGATGCGTGCAGTGCTAAACGCCGCTTCTATGCCGACGCCGTAAGAAGAAGGCGGTCTATGAGGGGTTGTGATGGCGGTTACGAGATATAGGTCGTGGCTCGTCAAGGATGTGCTGTAATTCCAAATGCTCAAGTCGTTGTGTCGTGGCTTGTCGCGAATAGTGCTCACAATATGACACACTTGGGCTTGTCTTTACGGCTCTTGGTACGCCGGTCATCGTTGCCTCTGCGGTCACCGCCACTCCCTCGAACGCGGTCGTTGCCGCCTGGCCCGCGCGGGCCGCGAGTCTTGTCAGCCCTTTCCGAATGGCGGCCAGAACCCTGGTGTCGCTGTCGACGGAGCTGCCTGACGACGTCGAAGAAGGCCTTTTCAACGTTGACGCAGTTCTTTGCCGAAGCCTCGACGAAATCACATCCCAGATCCTTGGCTAAAGCCTGGCCTTCTTGCGTGGAGACCTCGCGCTCGGTGACGCGATCACACTTGTTGCCCACAAGCATGACGGGGGCCTGTCCGAATATGGGGGCTTGTGCGCTGATGGGAGAGCCAGGATAGGTTGGTGAGCCGGCCATGGCTGTCTCCTTGACGCGTTGAATCTGGCTGTGGAAGCGCTGTATGCGAGCAAACGACGACCGTGACGAGATGCTGTAAACGAGCACAAAGCCCTCGCCATCGCGTATCCATTGGTCTCGTAACGCAATGTACTCCTCCTGGCCAGCCGTGTCAAGGACTTCCAGCATGCACGACTGGCCGTCGATCTGGACCTGCTTGCGGTACGAGTCCTCGATTGTGGGGTCGTATGTCTCAACAAAGTGGTTCAGACAGAGCTAGGGCGCAAGTCAGTCGGGCACAGTCGGACAGCATGTCCAGTTGTGGACAATTGTGGATAGTTGGGGAAAGGGGATGGCATACCTGGATGGTCAGGGCCGTCTTGCCCACGCCTCCGTCGCCCAGCACGACCAGCTTGTACAGCGTCATTTTCCCCGCCATGGTGAGTTGCGTGGAGCGGAGTGGAACGGAGTGGTGTGGTGTGGTGTGGTGTGGTGTTGTGGTGCGTGGTGAGCGGTGAGCGGTGAGCGGTGTTGTGTCGGTGGGTTCCTGGGGATCAGGAGGCAGTTAAAGAGTGGGAGACTCGGGTAAGCAGCGGCGTGCAGGCTCTCAGCCACGTCGTCGCAGGAGGGGTGTCGTGTGTGAGGGAGCGAGAGCAGGTGACGGGGGGCGTTGGTGGCAGTTGGGCCCGTTGTGGACGGGGAGCAAGGGCCGTCGTCGTGTTGGGGTTGCGCGTGGGCGTCGTGGTGCGCGGGACGGTGCAAGCGGTGGTGAGGCTTGGGTGTGCGTGTCGCGGACAGCTGCAGCGTGCTGAGAATCGGTCGGGGGCGGTGGAGCACAGGAGCACAAGGGTTGCACGGCGGGACGTTGGCCAGTGCAGCAACGTCGGCGCAGAAATGGCTGCAGAAGCGAGCGGGGCGTGGCGGCGGGCGGCGGTACGAGGATGGAGTGCCGGAGAGGACGGCAGGCGGGGAGAGCGAGGGGCAGGAGGGACAGCAGGACGGAGGCAGAGAGGCAGCGAGGCAGCGAGGCAGAGAGAGGGAGAGGCGAGCGTGGATGCGTGGGAGCGAGAGCGAGGAGGGCGGATGCAGACGCGGACGTGGTGGATGCGAGGGCAGGCGGTGCTGGCAGGGCAGGCCCAGGTCTGTCAGGGTTCTCGCTGGCTCCGTGTCCCCACGTGAAGAGCTAGAGGTCGACTACCTAGCTACCTAGGAGGTATCGGCGGGCTCCCGACTATCAACAACAACAGCAGCAGTGGCAGGAGTAGCAGGAGGGGCGGCAGCAGTATCAGTCACGGGCGCAGGCTCTGCCGGGGCTCTGTTGCATCGACGCGGGCGGCGTGGGGGGTGCTGGCTGTTGGCTGTTGGCTGGTGGCTGGTGGCTGGTGGCTGGTGGCTGTTGGCTGGGGGTGAGGGCAGCGAGGGCAGTGGGCGGCGGTGGGGGGGAGAGAGAGAGAGAGGAGAGGTCAGAAGAAACGCGCGATGCTGGGCAATGGGCGGCCGGGGGTTTTAGCAGCTGCCAGCGCCAGTGCAGTTGAGGTTGGGCAAAGCGCAAAACCTCGCCATGTCGGCAGGCGACGCTGTGCAGAGTGCTAGGCCCCTCCAGGCGCCGTGCAGCGAGGCGGCTGTGGCCTGTCTGCCGTCTGCCGTCTTTTCTGGCCGTCTTGTGTCTGCCGCCGACTCGCTGCGCCTGCACCGCACCAGCCAGCACCAGCACCAGCCAGCACCAGCACCAGCCAGCACCAGCACCAGCCAGCACCAGCACCAGCCAGCACCACCACCACCACCACTACCACCACCACGGCTCCAGCACTGACTGTCCCCAAGCAAGCTCTCTGCGCCGACCCGGGCTCACGGCCGCCCTGCCGTGCTGCCTTGGCCAGCCCTGATGCCGTGCTCCACCCTCCTGGACGTGTCTCTGCGCTGTGCTTCTCCACCGGCTGCTTCATCCTCGCCGTGCCACCTCGTCTGCCGTCGCTGCCTGCTGAGCACTGCCCATCTGTGCCCCTCTGTGCCCATCTGTGCCTATCTGTGCCTGCCCATGCCCCTCAACCCTTCTACCTACCACGCTGCTGCTCACGCTGCCAATCCACAGACATACGAGTCTGTGATCCTGCTGACCTGCCAATCTGCTGCCATGCTGCCATGCTACTGTGCCAACACGTGCATTGCAGCGCACTACCGCTTCCAACATGCAGCCTCGACACTCGAGGTACCTGCCGCCAATCTCAACGCTGCACCACGCTGCCCGCCCGTCAACCCCACACGTACGCTGCCCGCTGAGCTGTGACAGTGACATGCCATGCCCATCATGCCACTCTGCCCCTCTGCACTTCATCTGTACCATGCATGTGTGCCACCGTCACCCACTAAGCCGAGACACGACAACTTGGCCATGTCCCTTCTGCGCCCATCTGCATGTCTAGTCGACTTGAACCATCTTCTTCCCCATGTGGGACCTCACTGCAGGTACCGCAACCTAACCGAGACGTGCTTGCCACACCTTGCTGCATTCTCCAGTCAAGCTTCAACCTCCTCGACAACATCCTCGACAGCACCTCTAATTGCGCCAAAACTTTCCACGGCGTAAGAGCTGTCCACGGGCTCGTGCAGCGCGGAAGCTGACCCATGTCCGCGACAGCGCGCAGCCGACCGTGCTTGGCAACTTGCACATCTCTCCCCGAGCCGACGGCTTCGCTTCTCCAACGGACGCATCCCCCGGCACGCCTTTGTTCATAGCATCGAGGCCCGTACCCGGTCGGGCGACTGTTGTCAGCGAACACGGTACCTGCCCTCTACCCATTGGAGACGAGTCAATTGCCCAAGGCCTGTTGTTGGGCCTAAGCCCGAATAGCTACCCTCTGCAAATTACACCTTCGCTGGCCAGATTGATTGGCGCGCTGGGGTCCTCCTAGCCAGTCGAACCACCGAGCGGCCCAATGCAATGGGTCCTTGGAACTCGTCAAATCTCGCACGTGGTGGGAGCCCGGGAAGGCTCATGAGCTTTGCTCCGGCAAGGCATGCAATGCCAATGCCCGCAGCGCTCGTCAAGCACGTGATCCACTAGTCCAAATAGCGCAGAGCTATCTTCCTTCACTTCCAAGTCGACGTCAAGTAGAGGAGACGACACCTCTTCTCCAACATCTTGCCTCCCGTCAACGACCTGTCGTCGCTTCGAGACGTTGGGCTTCTTGTGTAGCTGAAAACTCATGCGGGGGACGGGCCGTTGCGATCTGACACCGTTCAGAGCAGGCTGACGCAGCCGGCAGCTAACCGGGCGAATACAACCCCAGCCTCGCCGGAAAACCTAGTTCTTGCGTACCATCAGTGTGACGTCGGACGCTGGCAGCGAGTCAACGAACCGCTCCCCGTCAGCTTTCGTACCCATCATCTGTCCACCTTGCATGACTGGTGGAAAGCCTTGCAAGCTGCAGTACACCGTGGATGTTGGCGCTGCTGTCGTTTCTCAGGAGAGTCAATAATGCACCAGACCCGGGTAAAACTGAGTGCGACTTGGACGGGGTGACCTGTCGTTTCTTGCTTCGAGGTAAACGCGTGGTGGATAACGTGATGATAGGCGTTGTGCGAACCTATTATACATTAATGGTGACGGAAAAGTGACCAGCGCACACAATACAGTTAAAAGCATTTCGTCGAGACATCACCCTATTACATCGTGAAACACTGTGTTCCAGTATGCTGCAGCTAAGCGCTGCCTAAATCTCATAGATGATACCACTGACTACACCTAAAGCTTCGCCTTGACCTCCGTCGCCTTGTGCAGGTCTTTGCCCTTAATCTCAAAGTATTCCCTCACTTTATCCCTTGCCACTTTGACCGCCTCACGATCTTCAATCGTACTAGGAACATTGACATCTCTGTCAAACTCTCCGTGCGTTGCGTTTTCTAGCAACTCTCGTAACACACGCCTAAGTGTCTTCCCGCTTCTCGTCTTGGGAATCATGGCTTTGCCCTGAATGATGCCACCGAGTGAGGCAATCGCGCCAATCTGCTCGCGCACCAGCTTTTGAACCTCGGAAAGAAGCTTGTCGTCAGAAACGGCGGAGTCAGGATGGGGGTGCGTAGCGAGCGTGACAAAGGCAAAGGGAAGATGGCCTTTCAGAGCATCAGGTATACCGACAACTGCTGCTTCTGCAATGGAAGGATGAGTTGTGATAGCCTGTTCGATAGCGCCTGTGCTGAACCTATGAGCTGCTACGTTGATCACGTCGTCCGCCCTAGCCATGATGGAAATGTAGCCATCCTCATCGATCATACCAGCGTCGCCTGTCTCTTGTTAGTCGCTTTGTAGCCGAATGGTAACGCGCCTCACGTACCCGTATCAATCCATTTTCCGTCGAACCTCTTCATATATCCCTTGTAGAACCGCTCTTCGTCCTCCCACAGCGTCGTGAAAGCAGTGGGTGCCAACGGAATGGCCATGACAATGTTCCCCATTTCACCGCGCTTCACCTCCTTACCTGCATCATCAACGACGCGAACATCGAACCCAGGCATGGCTTTGCCAGCGGATCCAGGCTTGATGGGAAGTGGTTTAGGGCGTTCTGATGACGCAAAGTCAATCCCAGCAGACGCACTGAGAGCGATTCCGGAAATGGGTGATCCGGATTCTGATGACCACCAGTTGTCGACCACTATTGCTCCAGGTTCGCAGTGCTTTGACAACAGCTTCTGGTACATTTGGACAATACTCGGCTCACTTCTCTCGCCTGCCAAGAACAGTGCTCTCAATGACTTGAGTGCGCCTTTCTCCCCGTACTGTTTTTCAAAAAACTTGTTCTCTCCATCTTCTCGTCGAATCGCACGCAGAGCGGTGGGGGCAGTGAACATGGTAGTCACTCTGTAATCTTGAATGATTCGCCAGAATGTGCTCGCGTCGGGGGTGCCGACGGGCTTACCTTCAAAAAGCACGGTGCTGGCTCCAACGAGCAACGGTGCATAGACAATGTAGGAATGGCCAACCACCCAGCCGATGTCAGACGCTGTGAACTGAACGTCTCCTGGGCCGTGGATTCCGAACAGATACTTCATGGAAAAGTTAAGGCCGACCGCATGTCCGCCAGCAGAGCGAACGACTCCCTTGGGTAGACCCGTCGTTCCAGATGTGTATATGATGTAGAGTCCGTCGCCACTCCGTACGGGCACCGCTTCAGCCTTGAGACCTCGATTCTTGGCGCTCTTGACGAGGCGTTGCCAGTTTCGTTGTCCATCCTCCTTGATCACTGGGTCCCATCTCAGCTGGTCTCTTTGCCAAACAATAGTCTTTGACGGTTTTACACTGCTCTTCTGGATAGCTTCCTCGATCATGCTTTTGTATTCGGTGGGCTTCTTCGACCCTTCTATGCCGCATGATGCTGTCATGATTGCGACAGGTCGACTTGCTTCGATCCTCTGAGCCAGTGCTGCAGGCGAGAATCCACCAAACACAACAGAGTGAATGGCGCCCAGCCGAGCAATGGCCAGCATGGCAAACATTGCCGCTGGAATCATTGGCATATAGATTAGCACGACATCACCCTTCTTCACACCTTCTTCTCTAAGTACTCCAGCGAGAGTCCCAACTTCTTCGAGCAACTGCTTGTACGTGTACTGCTCTTTCTGGTTCGTCACCGGACTATCCCAGTAAATGGCTACATTCGAGCCGTTTCCACTTGTCACGTGTCGATCGACGCAGTTGTAGGTTGTCGAGATTTCTCCATCGTCATACCAGCTCCATGTCTCGTGCTCCACGTTGCTCTTCTTCAGAAACTTGGTACTCTTTTGAAATGCTTTCGTTGGCTTCTTGTGCCAGTAGAGGTTTTGGCCTTGACTAGTCCAGAATTTTTCCGGATCTTCGATGGATGCGGCATACACCTCATCCTGTATGTGCCTTTGTGACATGGCAGAGTGTATTCTAATTGCTATAGTCCGCTTTGATTGATGGTGATCTTGATGCGCATGCGACTTGTTTCCGGCTACACGACTCCAAGCTTTCGTCAGATCCAAGTTCAGTCGAAAGAAACGAAGGTGTACTCGGTTGAGCCAGTTGTATGGCGCCAGGTCTGTAAAGAGGTGGTCGTTTATTCACTCCCGATAGAAGGCAGGGGTATATTCGCAACTCTTTGTGTTGACTAGCCAGAGTGCGCAACAGCAAGGACAACTTCACCTCGAGCAAATTGCGGGGAGAACCTGATGGTTTTGCAATTATCTTCGGCAACGTTTCGGTCAAAGGGACCTGATGACGATGCCGAGGGCGTGGTGTCCGGGGCCGCTAGCGCGACGCGGGGAGCGCTTGCTTGCTCGGTTGTACCAACCGTGTGGGGTCGTGATTCATCTTGACATGAGTAGCACCTGGTTTATACGGGCCCACTGACGGAGCAAACTCGAGGATTTTGTGAGATTCTGTGTGTGTGGTTTTACTTGCTTCCTGGACGACTGGGCAATGACCCTCTTGCATGGTGATATTGCACTTGACTTGCTAAATGCCATGGGTCCCAGACGAAGAGAAAACAACTCTATTCTTCTTCTGAACTTCAACGTATTCATTGCTGTACTTCTTTGTCGCCATATACTTCAGTCGAATCCAATATACGATACCATTAATAGACCCGAAGTTTTGTGCCAAACATCACGTGTGAAATTCAGTCTCGTGACTCTCGTCATCGGTGTTTCGCGAGTCATTTGGCGAGGCTGTTCATCGTTACGGGTACAAAAGGTCGTCAACCACAACGTGTTCAATGTGGTTCGAATTCTCACAGTATGTGCTTTTAGAACTCAGGAGGCACTTTCTCGGTTTTCATACGGATCCATGGCGTGATGTCAATGTTGTGATTTTTTGTTACATTGTAACCCGAGGCACAACATGAGAGCAATACTACACAAATAGTAGCGGAACATCGCAACTTTACAGCGAAACAAAGAACCACAAAGAAAGATCTTGACAGAATTAGGCTCTCGGAGTATACAACATAATGAATGTATATGCTATGGACGTGTTTACAGCGAATATAGCCGTCGTCCGTGTCTCTTGCGATGCGCAGAACGACCTACATACCACCAACAGGAGCTGACGAGCTGAGTCTCCTCGCCTCGTCCGTGGCATTCAGCTCAATACCCAGTTCTTCAGCAACAGTGATGAAGCCTTTGGTGCCGTCTCCAAGACTCACCCAGACATCGACCCAGCCCTCCCGTCGCGCCTTTTCGACATGCTCAGCATCCCACTCCTCCTCTTCCAGACGCTCGACATATATGGTCTTTAAGCCGTTCTCCTTTGCAGCCTTCAAATCGTTGAGATGGGCAGCAACCATAGCACACTGATCAGGTGGAAGCTGTAACTTCTCAGCAGCCCCAAGATACACACGAGGAGAAGGCTTGTAAGTTCCGAATAGCTCAGCCGAGAAGATGTGAGTGAAGGGAATGGTACTGTGAGTACGAAGATCCGCTAGAAGGCTGACGTTACCGTTGGACAAGGTGCATGTATCTAGAATGTCAGCATGGAATCAGAACAGCAAGAGTCAAAAACGTACAGAACAGTCTGTTAAGCATGCTAACCCCCATGGCAGAGTCTTCCCAGGGTTCCAGCCGATGCCAGATCAAGCTAATCGCTCGCAGTTGCTCATCATCCCACAGCCCGTCAATGCTCCAGTCAACGACTAGTTTTTTCAGAGCTTCAAGATGGTGTTCGTCGACAGATTTCCACGGAATAGAAGGATCTGCAGCCAGACTCCTAGTGAATTTCTGATAGCTGCTTCTCCACTGTTGGGCGAACTTGCCCCAATGTTCGGAGGTCATATCAGATGCCGTAAGCCTGACTCGGGATGCCAAAGAGGCGGTAGCCGAGTTGAGCGCAGCGTGAGCCTGGGCGACCAGCTCATTGACGACGGTAGCGCGCCAGTCAACACAGGTGCCGAAGACATCGAAGAATAAGGCACGAGGTGGTGGGTTCAAAGCCATAGTGATTCCAGAGATCAGCCTTGGGGTTGATCTTGGCAGTGGTGTTGGCGCAGAGAGGTCATTTTGAACTGGGCGATTTGGTGATCCTGCCATGGAGGGGCCTGACGAGATAACGTCAGAGGAGCGTGGATCCGGATATGCAGCGGACAAACGGAAAAGGTTGAACAACAACAGAAAGAATGTAAGAAGGAAAGGTGCATCAAAAGTCAGATGGACCTGCCTCTGATTTTGGATGTCGGTCTGTGGAGGCAGCCATGTTTGTCACGCACACACTTGCCGAATGCAGCCAGCACGACAGACAAAGAAGGTGTGCTACAACAGATGAAGTGCGCTGTGCATCTACAAGACAGTTGCCCCAAGAGGCAGACAACGATAACATGGATGCAAAGCAATGTCAAGCTGGCCATGCATGTTTTGCAGGTGAACACACAAGACCAAGACTCCGAGAGCGCCAGTGTAAGGATGCGCGTAGGCTAACGACAAATCGAGCAATGGCTCCACTACACACGTCAGTCTTCATCGCTATGACCACCGCGTTCAACATCACAACAACTGGACGCGTCCAGAAATCACGGCAGGATCACAGAACGAAACAAGCGAGTTGAAGAATTATGGTATCATTCCATGAAAAGCAATGTTATCCCACTGATGTGACCGTGAACTCCGTAGCCTACTATACAAGGCATGACCATCCCACCAAGCACCGAAACCGACCGTGGACCGATGAGGCCGGTAGAAGTCGTGATATGAAAATTGTGAAAGAAAAGCGCTTAACCACCGAAACCGTACAGGGTGCGGCCTTGACGCTTGAGAGCGTAGACAACGTCGAGAGAGGTGACGGTCTTGCGCTTGGCGTGCTCAGTGTATGTGACGGCGTCACGGATGACACCCTCAAGGAAGGTCTTCAGAACACCACGAGTCTCCTCGTAGATCACTAGAGGCTGTTAGCTGTGAAGGAGACGAAGCCGAAGAGAAGACATACTGGCTGAGATACGCTTGACACCACCACGACGCGCGAGACGGCGGATAGCGGGCTTGGTGATACCCTGGATGTTGTCACGCAAGATCTTGCGGTGACGCTTGGCGCCGCCCTTGCCGAGACCCTTTCCACCTTTGCCGCCTGAGACGCGTCAGTAAAATGCTGGAGATGGTAGAGCCAGACGCGTTCATCACAAGAGATAAGACGCGTCGAGCTGGGGTGGAGGAGACTCACGTCCAGTCATGTTGATGTGTGGGGGGTGAGTTGTTGTGTGGGTGAGGTAGTGGGAGCGGGATGAAGTTGTTGGAGTGGATGTAGTTGGCTGATGGTAGAATAGTGCAGTTGGGGTTGGGCGTGTTTATGAGGGCAAGGCGGCGCGTGCACAGCTGTCGCCGGATCACACACGCCTGCCGGCCAGATCAGACGCAGCGCACGGGCGCGCTTTCCAGATCAACGGCCGTGCCACTTCCTGTTTGGGCGAGCGCCGAAGCGAGCCAATCAGCGCCATCTCCTCTCACTTGTGAGTTTGAAGTTCGACGCTCCCGCTGCAAAACAGCTTTGATGTTCTTGCGCCGCTTTCCAGCGCGCGTTCAGATTGATTTTCCCAGGCAGCCGCCCGCCCCCGTTTACTTATTAACCTCGCCCGCCCGCCCTCCTCCATCTCTCATCCACCACACCAGCTCCACTTCCAGCCTCAACAACCATCCTCATCAACACAACACACAAGTCCATCATCAGCCATGGCCCGCACTAAGCAGACCGCCCGTAAGTGCCTCCTTCTCTGCCTTTGCACATTTCGCATCGCTTGCATCGTCAGTGCGCATCGCTTTGGTGTTGCAGCAGCTTGTCTGCCGCCACCTACCGCGTCGCACATCACGACCTTGCCTTTGCGCCTTGCCTCATCGCACCTCTACACATTGCAACACATCACTAACACACTGCAATAGGTAAGTCCACTGGTGGCAAGGCTCCCCGTAAGCAGCTCGCCTCCAAGGCCGCTCGCAAGTCCGCACCATCAACCGGTGGTGTCAAGAAGCCTCACCGCTACAAGCCTGGTACCGTCGCTCTCCGTGAGATCCGTCGCTACCAGAAGTCCACCGAGCTTCTCATCCGCAAGCTGCCTTTCCAGCGTCTTGTTCGTGAGATTGCCCAGGACTTCAAGTCGGATCTCCGCTTCCAGTCCTCCGCCATCGGTGCTCTTCAGGAGTCCGTTGAGGCCTACCTCGTCTCTCTCTTCGAGGACACCAACCTGTGCGCTATCCACGCCAAGCGTGTCACCATCCGTACGTCTCCCTGCATTGCATCATCACTTGATCATCCACTAACTGTCCGCAGAGTCCAAGGACATTCAGCTCGCTCGTCGTCTCCGTGGTGAGCGCGGTTAAGCTTGTCACTTCTTGATGCCGACCTCACGACAACCTCTTGGTCGGTGATGGATATTTGGTTACTTTCATAGGCGTTTTCACGGTATCATGGTTCACGGTCTTCAACTCGGGTTATGGGTGCACTGGAGCGGTGCTGAGCATGTAGTATATCCAAGCTAATCAGTGGTGGTGGTCCACTGGATTGACGATCAATCAATCAGTTCAAACTTCAGATTCCTCACCTGTCTGCTTATGATGCTATCAACGGTACTGGTCGCTGGTCCTGTTGTTGTTTTGATGGTGCGCCCCAGCCTCAACGCGACAGACTGTCCACACGCGACGCGCACTCGTCGTACCTAAGCGAAACGCGTCTCGATTGCATACTGTCGAATCGCCGACACGTTACATAGGCTATGTGAAGATCTGTCAGCCGGCCGTTGCAAATGCAGCGCCACTGTGAGTCGAGATCCGACCACCCCGCAGTGACGCTCTCCGCGCGCCCGCTATCACGACGGTCGCTATGAGTACAAAGGAACACGTTACGCCATGGCTGCGCACGCAAGAGCTGCGACAGTATCCCCTCTATTGTCACCGACCAGCACATCAACTATATCACAGTCAATATGACTTGGCAGCAAGAATTCTGGTCATGGATGTCGCCATCCTACGTCAAGACGGCTGAACCTCCAGCTGTTGGCGAAAAGGCGCCTTCGACGGACAAGCTCACAGTCCCCAAAGACGGGAAGCCCACCATCATTGCCTTTCTAAGGCACTGCGGCTGTCCTTGTAAGCCAGAACACAGTCTGTCACGCGCGCACTGCTAATCAGATATAGTTGCCGAGAAGACCTTTCTCAATTTGCGTGACGCCGCAGCAGCGAATCCGAACGTTCAATTCATCGCCGTCTCACATAGCGATCAAGGCGCGACGGATCGCTGGCTTGCTTCTCTTCCCGATACAGCCAAGAACACCCAGCCCAACCTGCAGATCGTCGTCGACAGTGAACGAGAATCTTACGGCGCGTACGGTCTCGGCGTGTCAAGCTTCTACCATGTCCTGTCGCCGGCTGGATTGAGCAACCTGAACAAGCTAGGCAAGGAGGAGGGTATCTGGAACAGGCCTACTGAGAGTGGCAACCGGTGGCAGACTGGAGGTAACTACGGTATTGATGAGAGTGGCACTGTGCAGTGGAGCGCAAAGCACGCTCGCGCCGATGAGATGTCAGACTTCAAGGAGGGGATCGCTTTGGTGATTGCACATTAATCGTGATAAGCAATGAAAGTCGTTCATTGTTGATTGGTCAAACAAAGGCGTAAACTCGGTGTATTGCTACACACACTCACGTTTTAAATGTACAATATGCGATCGATGCGCTATTTCATCACATCCACGGTCGTGGTTAGTTCATGATTGTTGAACAGTCGGAATTGATCAAGGAGAGACAAATCTACGTACGCTTCACTTGTTCACAGGTATGCGGCAACAAACCAGAGGCTGTAAAGTGAGCTGCATGCCCCAACTCTTGCGCGATATGTTGTAGTATTGTAGGTTCTGTTGGTGCAGCTCAAACACACTTCATGAGATCACGACGTCACGCGCCGCTCAAGTCGCGTCTACCGCTCGCCACCCCACTCGTGAAGACATCACCACTACGCCCCGAAAATGGCAACATGGCTGTGCCGTCCGTGCCGGTGACGCATGCCTCAAGCTACTATGGCTCCGAGGTCGAAATCGATGGCGATTCTACCGCCTCTATGAGTGACTATGGGTCCGAGTTCGACGCGACTGAGATTAATGAGGATGCACTATTGGCAAACACCCTCAACTCAATAACCCAAAACACACCCAGATCCACGGAGAAGAACTCCGTACTTCCCAGTATCGAGTTCGAAGAAGGCGAGGCCGAAGACGAGGACCAAGATGATCTCGTTATTATCCACACGCCATCTCTGCTGCGCGTGGCAAAGAGGGCCCGGCGCAGCGCGAGGGACGCCGAAACACACAGAGATATCCAGACTTCTCCGGTTAGAGAGACGCTGGAAGTCGAGTACGACGAAAGATCGCGCCGGGCATGGAGTGGTATGTTATTTCCAGCTTCTCACCTGCAGACTTGATTGACTGACAACTAACAGCGCTTAGTTCCTCTTGAAGAACCGCAATCAGCATCTCGACCTAGCAGTATCAGGTTCTCGCGCACAAAGTCTGATCTCAGCAGCGCTCGTACACCCTCGGCGCCCCAAGCCGCAGAGAACGATACCCGTCCGCCACTTGAGCGCTTTCGCACCAAGCCCAAGAAGCCGCTTTCTGTAACCGACCTGGTTTCGCCAGCATGGTGCGAGCTTCAGTACTTCTATACGCTTTCGAAGTTTGGGCGAAAGCCGCGGACTCAAGCCATGCGCACTGGCTCCAAGATTCATCAAAGGCTCGAAGACGAAGTGCACACAGCGGTACCTGTGCAGGTGCAGACTAAAGAAGACCGCTTTGGCTTGCGAATATGGAACACAATATCCGGGCTGCGATGTCTGCGCGAGACTGGGCTGACAAGAGAACTGGAAGTTTGGGGCGTGATGGAGGGCCAGGTCGTCAACGGTGTCATCGACGAGATCTCTTACGAATGTCCTGACCCAGCGTTCGAGGCACAAGTTGAGCTATCGAAAGCGCAGCAGAGTGGCAGCACAGTTCCGCTTCCAAAAGACCAGCCCAGCATCTCGCAAGCCTTTGCCGGAGCCTCTCAGGCAGTCAATGATGGCGATGCATGGTTCGGCGGTGTCGAGCCTAACCGGCAAATATACATTGCGGACGTCAAGACCCGTGGAGTTCGCTCGAAGCCTACGGGGGTCTCGTTGCGACCAACATGGATGCAACTTATGCTGTACCGCAAACTTTTAGAATCGCTGTCTTTGAACACGGTTGACGCAGAGACTATCTTCGCACGCTACGATCTGCAGCCTCTTGACTCTTTCACCGACGTCTTCCTGCAGGAGATTGGCGACATTGGGCCTGAAAACGAAGCTGCCAATTTCCCAAACTTGCTCTCATTGTGGTCATTGCTCGTTACGGAGATACAACTCACGATTCCACCTTCCAGCCTCTCTTACATCTTGCGTGCTGAGTTCCGCTACGCAAAAACTGGTGATGTGATTGGTAGCGAACTAACCGTGTATGAGACTGAAATCATCGAGAGGTACATTTCTGAAGAGATGGCGTGGTGGAAGGGAACTCGAGAGGCGAAAGGTGTGGAAATCGAGGAGGCATTCAAGTGTAGGATCTGCGACTTCGCAGAGAACTGTAGTTGGCGAAAGGCGAAAGTCGACGAGGCGGTTGAGAAGAGCAGGTTGCGGAAGATCGAAAGGGAGAAGAGTGCTGTCTGAGCCGTTGATGGGTCGCGATGTTTCTGGTTTCTAGTTGCTCTGTTTTGCTTTATGGCATCGCTTCGGCGTTCTTGCCATGATATCGAAGTACTCAATTTTATTCTTTTATACTATACTCGTCTGTTGTATTGTATGCTTGCATTGTCTTGTGATTAGCTCGTGCTACACCACTGCTGCATGTGATCAATAAAGGTTGTATTGTCTTTGCAGCGCTTGTTCTCGGTTTTCTCTCGGCTTTTGCACTTGGGCCTGACGAGCTCCAGCGAAGCTGGCTACGCATTGACTCAATAAGGCCACCTTCCAGTGGCGGTTGCTATCCCAAACTTCTGGTATAGATACGTGTATACACTAGCATCCAATCTATGTTGTTTTGTGTGCTGAAAATGCGGCGTTGATATGCAATGATTTTTTGTCTGTTCAGATGTACACCAAAATGGCTTGTAAATGTATGCGCGTGCTCACAGAAACCCCGAAAAACACATAATGCCACCAAAACGAAATGTGACTTTACGCGTGCTAAATGATAGCAAGTAATGCATAGGCTTCTGACATATCATCTACAACTGATATAGAAAATTGTGGGTGGAGAGAGCTCGCCTTGATGTGAGCAGGTATGCACGCGTGGTTTTCTCGGCGCACACGCGCCACGCGCACAACAGATCAAGCATCTAATCATCAGAGTATCACAAGAGTGAACGGTTCGAATTTAGGCATACACAATACAGATTGGATAACATGGCTAAAATATCGAGAGCAAATGCGCCGTTCCTGCCATCTTGATACGTATTCTATCCAACCACCATGCACCACCGCGTCCGAACTGGGACGGGCAGACCGATCACGCCCAGACTGCCACCTACTGTCCACTAGGAACCTGATACGGGCCATAACCAGGCTTAGGAAAACTTGGCGTGCCATCCTGGTTCCACGTGAACTTCTGAGCCCGGATTGTTCTCGCTCCCCAGCCGTTAGTGGGGTCCTGCATACCATGGTACACGATCCAATCTTCCTTGCCATCCGGGCTGGTCGTGAAGCTCGCATGTCCCACACCATAAGCTTCTGCACTTGGGTTCTGGTAGAAGACCGGATACGGGTGTTTGCGCCAGTCACTCGGATTCATAGGATCGTCGCCAACAAGCTCCAGCTGAGCGAGACAGTAGTTACGATTGTCTGACCGGGCAGCGCTGAAGATGAGGAAGTTTTGTTGTGTTTCAGGGTTGATGAGTTGTTGCGGCCCTTCGTTGGAGGAGAGGCGATCGTTGCTGGCGCGGCCGAATGGCGTCTTTTCCCAGGCGTACTCAGGCGTTGAGATGATTTGACGTTCGGTAAATGGCGAGGAGACGGTCCATGGGTTCGACATCTTGGTGATACAGAGGTTGGCTGGCCAGCCGTCGTACTTGCGGTACCAGCACGAGTAAATGTGGTACAGCTGATCGTTATGCTGGAAGTAAGTTCCATCAATGGAGAACTGATCGTATGTATTGAGCTCAGCCTTGTAGGTGTACTCGGCCATCCATGGGTCCGAACCGATGCCTTCCACCACGTACATACGGTGGTTCACGGCTGGACAGTTGTACTCACACCACATCTCCATCTCGGGCGGAGGAGAGTCATTGCGCGGATCCGCAGTGAAGATAATGTACCAGTTGTCGTTTAGGTTGTGAAGCTCTGGCGCCCAAAGATCCGTGGAGTAGTTCATGCCTGGAGGTGGCTTGAACAGCAACTTTGACTCAGCATTGTTCCAATCTGTAAGGACCTTGCTACGCTGAAGGGTGACGTTCTCATTGTTGGTGTAGGTCATGTAGTAGTAGTCATTGTAACGGAAGACCCATCTGCGTTCGTTAGATGGTTGACATGTTGACACAATATCATGAATCACGCTTACGGATCTGCGCCCACAGTGTCAAGAATCGGATTTGTGAAGGTGGTGCTTATGTTGGTTGCATTTGGTGATGTATAGCATACACCTACAGCAGCAAGTGCTGCGATCAACAGGAGCTTCATCATTGTCCACTGGCGCAATAGTAGTGTATCAAGAATTGACGTATGGCGAGGAGCTCGGCGAGGGAGATAGAAGAGGGCGTTAGGGGGTCGGTACTATATATCACAGAAAGCGGGGCGGACAAGAGGCGGGAGGGCACAGTGAAGGATTCAAGGTAAAGGTAGGTGCACGACAGATCTGCGCGAACGTTTATGTGGGGTACATCTTTGCTGGAGCAATCTGGCTTGGGATCATTCATTTGTCAAACTTGAAAGTGTTGCTGATGCGGCTATTCATTCCCTTATCCTTTGATTTATCAGAGCGGACTAACGAAGCGTGTCGCTCGTTTCTGTACCTTATATTGACGGTGGCATGATGCTCGGTGTTTACAGGAGGACAGACACTGTGATGCCTGGAGGCTGGAGTGACGCAGCGCAACGCGGGGAAGGCGCACTCCACATGCGCGCTAAGATCGACGCGCTCGGCAACTTTTCCGTGTCCGATTGCGACCAAGTCTCCTACGCAAAATGAACAACTCACAGTTCCGACGGCTGTTAGTTAGCGACACACCCAAGCAGCAGGATGGCAGCCCCCAAAGCGCATCGCCAGCCTCGCGCACGCCCGGCCGGGCACTTGGCGCACGCAAACATTCGAGCATCCCTATGACGCCGTACGTGCAATTGTCCACACGCAGCACCGACATGCTGACTTGACCCCAGGCGCCAAGTAGGCAGAGGCTCTGTCCAGGCAGACTTTGCGCGTCAGCTTGCTGAGCGCAATGCGAAGGCCAACCCGCAAAAAAAGACACGAGCTTCAGCACCGAAGGGCACAAGACTCGCCGCTGGCTACACCGATCGGACAAAAGATCGCGTTGACGAGGAAGACAGCGAGATTGCCAAACGTATCAAGAATCTCGAGGAGTCAATGAAGCTTGGTCAGATCGACCGTGAAATGTTCGAGAAGTTGGTGCTAGAGATCACAGGCGGCGATGTTGGAACAACGCACTTGGTGAAAGGACTGGATAGGAAGCTACTCGAGCGAGTAAGGCGAGGCGAGGATGTGATGGGCGACAACAAGGATGCCAAAGCCGAAGAAGGAGAAGACCAAGAAGAAGCCGGCTCTGACGTGGAAGACGCATTCGATGAGTTGGCTGAAGCAGACGTGGGTTCTATCAACCGCGAGAAGGCGGAGAAGAAGGGCGAAAAGATGATGGCACCACCGCCACCACCACCTGTTGCAGGCGCAAAAAGGACACGGGCCGACATCCTAGCAGAGCTCAAGCGACAGCGCGAGGAGGCTGCGAAGGCAGCAGCGGCGGAGCACGAGAAGAAGTTCCCGACACTGGGTCCTGGCTTCCGAAAGGTCACTCCTCAAGGCGAGAAGTCGAGGATTGAGATCGACGACAAGGGCCGTGAGGTCCTGATCATCACAGGCCCGGACGGCAAAGAGAAGAGAAAGGTCAGAAAGCAGAAAGTTGGAACTCAGCCGGCACCCGAAGTACGACATGACCTGGACGATGTTACAAAACCCATAAACATGCACAACATCCCAGAAATAAAGGAGCAAAAGGAGGAGTCAGAGGATGAAGACATCTTTGCTGGTGTTGGGTCCAACTACAATCCCCTCGCGAACCTCGATAACGAGGATGATTCTTCATCTGAGGAGGACGAAACAGTGGAGCCTGCGACGGACACTACGACCAAAGTGCACTCTCCACAGCCGAACGCTCTCTCGATACCTTCAGAGGAAGGGGCAGAAGATCTGGCTGCTGAAACGGCAAAAGCCCCCGAGCCCGTCCAACCAGCGAAGCGCGACTATTTCAAGTTCGGGACAGCACAAAGCATAACTTCTGACAATGCATCTGGGCTTTCGTCCGCCGATGCGACGGTTCGAGCTGCGCTTGCCAAAGTTCGTAACCTCGATGAAAAGTCGACCCTTCTACAGAACCTATCATCGGCTGATCTCAGTGACGCTGATTCTAAGGAGGCCCGTCTAAAGAAGCGCGCCGCCGAACTTGCAGCCTCCGATCGTGACATGGAAGACATGGACATGGGCTTTGGCGAGTCACGATTCGATGACGCGGACGAGATGGAGAGAGAAGGAGAGAAGGTCAAGTTTAGCGAGTGGAAGGGTCTGGACGCCGGTGGTGACGACGAGGGTGAAGATGGCCCTAAGACCGCAAAGAAGAGGAAGCGTGGATCAAAGAAGCGGAAAGGAGATGTAAACAACGCAGACGATGTGCTTCAGGCTATGGAAAGACAGAAGGAGAAGAAGACCAAGACTTTGGGGTAAGGTTCCTGGTCACGCTATATACCTTTCATTACTACACACGCAAAGCTCCGCCAGTGAATTATGTGTGATAGCCATGTGTTCAATATCTACCATGCTTGCTGTTAATCTTCCAACACGCCCGAAAATGGATCCGCAAGGGGAGCTGCAGCAAGGCGGCAACACGGGCAGCAATCGATAAGCTGAAGCTCGGGAGCTTGGGCAACGCGCTAGTGCGTCATGTTCTTGACGAATAGATGCGACTCAGAACGGGCTGCAGTTCGACGCAAGTTCACCTTTCAACACGACATGCCTCAGCAACGACAGCAGCGGCCTTCTGCTCTGGGAAACATTCCCAGGGTTGTCATTCGGCCAACATGGGCTAATATGATTGCAGTCTCGTATCTGCCAAAGGTTTGCACGCCATCATGATACTGTGACGGGATACTGACAGGCAACAGGGCGTCATCTTCTTCATCGGACACCCGTACCTCTATCCCATGCTCAAGACGCGTCTTCTACCCGCGTTTCTACTCAGTGCTTTCGTGCTGTTGAATCTGTTCTTCTGGACCTTCTTACCGCAAGTCGCATTCCTGTCAATTTTTCACAAAGGAGGCAGTGCTTGGGTGAATGGAACATTTCTTGTCTTGGGAGAAGGAGCGGCTGCAGTAGCTATCCTCTTCGAAGCATTCTTAGTGGACGAAACACAAGTGGACATCTTCGATGCCGTCTTCATTCACAAAGGCTACGAGGACCTTGTCCGTCAGCACCGGCCTGTGTCGGAGGACTCCTTGAACGACCCTGTACGTCGCCTTGGACGGCCTGCCAAAACCTCCGTCTACGCGCCGTTCTCTTTCCGCCAGATCGCCGAGTTTATCATACTTCTCCCGCTCAACTTCGTGCCGTATGTTGGCGTGCCGTTGTTTCTCCTGCTTACTGGTTACCGCGCGGGGCCTTTCCAACACTGGCGATACTTTCAGCTTCTGGGTCTTGATCGCAAACAGAGGGATAAGTTTGTGAGCCAACGTCGATGGCAATATACCTGGTAAGTACTCCATAGGAAGGTAGTCTTGCCTCGCACTAATAGCATTCAGGTATGGCACCATTTACCTCTTTTTGCAGCTTGTTCCACCATTTAGTATGTTGTTCTTGTTGACGGCTGCTGTCAGTTCTGCGCTATGGGCAGCAGACTTGGAGAAGGCTCGACGAGAACAGGAGGAAAGAATCATAGCGCCCCAAGAATACACTGACGAGCCAGACGCGGTGGTGTAGATCAAGTCTTCTCCTGCATGCGAGAATTAGAATGAACAATCAATACACTGGTCTTTCTCCACCTCCTCTGACGTCTTTTAGCCTGTGAGTCTTGACCGCGCACGGTGCAGCTGTATTCCCCAAACCTTATGAGCAGCAAGCGCCTTACGACCGAAGCACTGAGGTTGGGTGCCTTGACGCATCTCCTTTACACTTAGTTACGAGAACCAAAGCCAATAGAAATGGAATTTCGTTCGTAGATGCTGAGAACGCCAATACCTAGCCCGTGAGCGTGAGCATGTTGTATGGGGAAAGCGGCAGGGTTCACGGCCTCGGTGCCGGATGCGTCTGGGGTGTGGGCCAACCAAGTTTCGGGTCATGCAGGCACGCACGTCCCATGTGAGCACCTGCCCAGGTGGTTGACGTAGATAGCTCCTGCCGAGCGTCGCCAGCCACCTCCAGGCACCCAGCTCGTCACTCCGCCTCCCACTCTCCATCATCCACCTCACTGCATTCTTCGAGTGCATTTCCCCACATTCACACATCACTCACTGCCATCATGAAGACGGCTATTCTTCTCGCAGCGGGCGCGCTGGCCTCGCCCGCCGTTGCTGGCGTCCACAAGATGAAGCTCCAGAAGGTGCCTCTCTCGGAGCAGCTGGTAAGCCGACCGCATCGCCACTCTGCGACAGCGACATAGCCTAACAACGCATAGAAATACGCGAACATTCAGGAGCACGCAAAGGCGCTCGGTCAGAAGTACATGGGCATCAAGCCCGAGAACCACGCTGAGCAGATGTTCAAGGCGCCTTATGTCGCCGATGGCTCCCACCCAGTGCCCGTCAGCAACTTCTTGAACGCCCAGTGTACGTTGCATCCCTATCATATCCTTGCACAGCTTCGACCCAGTGCTAACTCGCATCAGACTTTTCTGAGATCTCTCTCGGTACTCCTCCCCAGGACTTCAAGGTCGTCCTGGACACCGGAAGCTCCAACCTCTGGGTTCCTTCCTCCGAGTGCAACTCCATCGCCTGCTACCTCCACAGCAAGTACGACTCATCGTCATCGTCCACCTACAAGAAGAACGGCACCTCGTTCGAGATCCGCTACGGATCTGGCGAGCTCAGCGGCTTCGTGTCGAACGATGTCTTCCAGATTGGCGACCTCAAGGTCAAGCACCAGGACTTTGCCGAGGCCACGTCTGAGCCCGGTCTTGCCTTTGCCTTTGGCCGTTTCGACGGCATCATGGGTCTTGGCTACGATACCATCTCTGTCAACAAGATCGTCCCTCCCTTCTACAACATGCTTGACCAGGGTCTGCTAGACAAGCCTGTCTTTGCCTTTTACCTCGGTGACACCAACCAGGGCCAGGAGTCTGTGGCTACTTTCGGTGGCATCGACGAGAGCCACTACACTGGCAAGCTCATCAATATTCCTCTGAGGCGCAAGGCCTACTGGGAGGTTGACCTTGATGCCATCACCTTTGGCAAGGAGACCGCTGAGATGGACAACACCGGTGTCATTCTGGACACTGGCACATCTCTCATTGCCCTGCCTTCCACCATTGCCGAGCTTCTGAACAAGGAGATTGGTGCCAAGAAGTCGTACAACGGCCAGTACACCGTTGAATGCGACAAGCGTGACAGTCTGCCCGACCTCACCTTCACTCTGACCGGCCACAACTTCACTATTGGTGCCTACGACTACATCCTTGAGGTTCAGGGATCTTGCATCTCTGCCTTCTTTGGCATGGACTTCCCTGAGCCCGTAGGCCCTCTTGCTATCCTCGGAGATGCTTTCCTCAGGAGGTGGTACTCGGTTTACGATGTCGGCAACTCAGCCGTCGGTCTTGCCAAGGCCAAATAAGAGACCGCTGTCTGCTTGGGAATGTATTTGGAGTTTGGAGGAATCTGGGACCATCGACCAGCAAGTGGCATTGCTAGGTCTACATAGTATTCAGCATTAATAGGCTACTTTTCCTTTCTCGGCAAAAACTGTCGAGCTCATGTAAATCAGCGAATTCACAACATAAGCATAAGAATATGACACGATGAAGTGAACGTCCGATGTGCTGTTGACACACAAGGGAGCTGTGCAGATGATGTTAGATGCCCATGAGTCGTGGACCCGTTATCGATATGCTTGAAGCTGCACTCGAGTGACGTATGAGCGTTACATACCTTGACACGAGCTCATAGACGGACATTCGGTGGAGAACCCGTGCCTTTCTGAGATAATAAGCGCAGCGGGGGGTAATATTGCTGAGGGAGTGTTGTTGAGCGATGCTGCCTAGCAAAGGTGCCCTTATCGTCCCAGTCACCCGACCTGCATGGCGCGGGTACGGACGCTAATGTCGTGCGTGCAGCTCGTCATGTTCGCTGTCAGTGTGTCAGTACCTCGACCTACTCGCTCAACATGTGACGATACCCTTAGAAGCTGCCTGTAGCAGTGAGCGTTTTGTTCTCAACCAAACTCCACCGTACAATCACCTGCATGTCCAAGCCACTTTGATCGGCGCAGCAGTACCTCCGCCGCAGCCTCCGAGCTTCTCACCACCTGTAAAGCTACCGCAACACGGACGCGCTAAACACACAAGATGGCTTCGCAAGACCGGGCGAGAGCTCGTTCTAGTCGCAGATTGACCAAGAAGCGTAGAGAGTCTGGGAAGGAGCCACGCAGGCTCTCGCTCGATATACCCGAGCGCTTCAAGGATGGGGACGACGCGGACGACGATGTGACGGCACCAAAAAAGAACAATACCATGTCGATGAACCAGTCCATCTTCTCCATGATTGCCCGCGCTGGGCAGCAGTCGCAGACCGACCTGGCGACCATGCAGGAGGTGGACTCGGGCGACAGCGACCAGGAAGGCAGGACGCGCCAGCCTTATCGTAGTTTGGACGGCGCTGCACGACTGAGCCGCCTGAGCTCAGCGAACGACTTCGAGCAGCCAACAGAGAGTCTCCAGGATGACAAAATTGGACAAGGCAAACAGCATCGTAGGGTCTTGTCAGAGCACAAGCTGCTGCGCTCACTGCCCAGACTGAAGAGCAAGAAGGATGCTAAGTCACAAGGCCATTCTACAGATCAGATGTCTTCTTCCCAGCTCCTGCCACCGCGACCGACTGCTCCGCCGTCTCCTTCAGAAACCTC
The DNA here is from genome assembly GCA_027946375.1 of Neodidymelliopsis sp. IMI 364377. Lineage (NCBI taxonomy): Eukaryota > Fungi > Ascomycota > Dothideomycetes > Pleosporales > Didymellaceae > Neodidymelliopsis > Neodidymelliopsis sp. IMI 364377. Next base: position 24,020 of record JAPEUT010000236.1, read on the forward strand.
CCGAGGACAGTCCTCCAAGAGCGCGCCTAAAGCTATCACTAGCGAGAACATACATTTGGAAATGTCGCAGAGTTCTGGACGGAGAAGTAAACATGGGAGTGCAGCCGGAGCAGCGACAAACCCAGCGCCAGTTACTCTCGCACAGCGGATACAGCAGATATTCGAGTTCGAGGATGTCGAAGAGGTCATCTCTGAGTATCCTTGCTGGTTGCTCCAGAGCATATTGCTACAAGGGTATATGTACATTACTCAAAGGCACATCTGCTTCTATGCCTACATACCCAAGAAGCACGTAAGTGGTGCTATCCGCCCCTGCCTTCAACATATACTTACACAATTCAGCACGATGTCAGCAAGACTGGCTATCTTTTCAAGCGCGGTCGGTCAAAGTACAACAGGTATTGGTTCATCTTGCGCGGTGATATTCTGTCTTACTACACGAACCCGGCTGAACTTTACTTTCCACGCAACCGTCTGAACTTACAATACGCCACTTCTGCTAAGATACTTGAACTCAAGAAGAAGAACGAAGAAGAAACCACATTTACTGTGGCTACGGACGAACGAACGTATCAGTTCAAGGCGGACAGTGCTGCGAGTGCGAAAGAATGGGTGAGGTCCATTCAAAAAGTCATATTCCGAACACACAACGAAGGTAATAGCGTCAAGATCTCATTGCCAATCCAGAACGTACTGGAGATCGAAGAAAGCGCCATACTTGACTTTGCCAATACTGTCAAGGTTAGAGTGATCGACAATGACGAAACATTCGCTATCGACGAGGTACATTTCCAGGGTCTCATTTGCGACAGGGCTCTTGCTGACGATTCCTAGTACTTCTTCTCCTTTTTCAACAACGGTCAGGATGCGCTTAACGTTCTGCGAATTATGATCAACGATAACGAGCACCACCAAGCTGCACAAGTTCGCAACAAAACCGACGCAACCACGCCGACTGGGTCGCCGAATGCTGGTGCAACATCGCCTATAAGCCCTGGTGACATCCCACCTATCAGAGAGAATGTTCGTGCCACACTCTCGCCGCTACCAACACCTCGTTTTGGAAGGTCAAGCGTTAGTGATGCGTCTGATCGATCGAGCATTGATGCAGGTCGCAAGAGCTGGGATGCGCGACGTAGTATGGATGCCAGCCGGACATTCCGTGGTCCAAGTCATGAGGTGCGGCACAGCTTCAGTCGGGGTCGCCACGATGTGCAAACGAGGAATCGCCCAGGAGACAGATCACCAAGAGCAACCGACACAGAATCACCGACAACCTCACTTGAGCGCGACACTGTGTCTTCTGTTGCCATTCAATCAATGGATGAGAGCAACGCGTCCGCGTCCCAGATTCTAGACCGGTCCGATGTGTTTCGAGCACCCATGGTTCATTCACCAGTGACCACTTCTGATCAGTCCGGGCCACTAGCACGATATTCGCAAGACACGACACGGTCCTCTGGACGGGGAAGACAACTGTCGAAAGCTACGCAACACCTCCAACGTGACAACAACGCAAAGGCGGTCGCTATCGCACCCGAAACGACTGAAGATGATGTGGAAGCGGGCCTAGCTCAACCACGTTTGTCAGGATCATCATCAGCTCTTCAAGATATTGCCTCGTATCCCCTCAACAAGGCTACAGGTCTTGCGGGATTCTTGAGAAACCGATCGAAGAAGATGGGTAGTTTGCTTGCAACAGAGTCCATGGGTTATTACGAAAAGGTTTCTGGAATGCTAGCTGGAGGGCGCAAGCACTACAATACCGCAGAAGGTCTTGAGACTGGCGATCAAGTACATGGCTACGAAGACGACGAAGATACTGTCAAAGCAGCGGAGAACTTCCGGGAGCATTTCGCCTTTCCTGAGACCGAGATACTCCAGTCATCCTTCTTTGCGTCCCTGCAGCGAGTGTTGCCAAATTACGGGAAGATCTATGTCAGCGCGAAGTACTTCTGCTTCCGCAGTCTGATGCCGACATCGAAAACGAAAATTATCCTTCCTTTAAAGGACATCGAGAATGTCAACAAGGAGAAAGGGTTCAGAATCGGCTATCATGGCTTGGCCATCGTCATCAAAGGGCACGAGGAGCTATTTTTCGAGTTCTCGAAAGCCGAGTATCGCGATGAATGCGCCATCACGGTGCTTCGCATACTGGAGAAAGCAAAATATCTCGAGGATCAGGACTCGTCTTCTTCCGGTGTCGATAGTGACGACGAGGCCGCAAAAGTCGAGCACGATCTTCTTCAGCAAGCACGCAAGGACACTGCAGCGGATGCGCGAATCGATGTGTCTGACGTAGTCCGCGCTGCTGATCACGATCGAATTCCGCTCATATTTGACGACCCGCTTGCTTCGTTTGTCGACTTCAAGCCAGCAGAGTCACTAACGATTGTCTGTCTTACGATTGGATCTCGTGGGGACGTTCAACCGTACATCGGGCTCTGCAAGGAGTTGCTGAAGGAGGGCCACAAACCGCGCATAGCAACCCACGCAGAATTTGAGCCGTGGGTTCGGAAGCATGGCATCGACTTTGCGCCCGTTGATGGCAACCCAGCAGAGCTTATGCAGATTTGTGTTGAGCATGGAATGTTCACCTACAACTTCATGAAGGAGGCAAATTCCAAGTTCCGTGGCTGGCTCGATGATGTTTGCAGTTCAGCTTGGCGAGCTTGTCAGGGCGCCGATGTCTTGATTGAAAGCCCTAGTGCAATGGCCGGTATTCACATCGCAGAAGCTCTTGAGATTCCCTACTTCCGAGCATTTACGATGCCCTGGACACGGACTCGAGCTTACCCACACGCCTTCTCGGTTTTGGAGAAAAAGATGGGAGGTGGCTACAACAGTATCACATACATTACGTTCGATGCCATCTTCTGGACCGCCATTTCTGGGCAGATTAATAGGTGGCGCCGTCGAGAGCTCGGGTTGCAAAACACCTCTCAAACGAAGATGCAGGCCAACTCTCGGCCATTTCTGTATAACTTCAGTCCTCACGTTGTACCACCGCCACTCGACTGGCCTGATTGGATTCGCGTGACCGGATACTGGTTCCTTGATGAAGCCGATTCGTACGAGCCACCGGCTGACCTGAAGGCTTTTATTGAACAAGCGCGCACCGACGATAAGAAACTGGTCTACATTGGCTTTGGATCTATCGTTATTGACGACCCTGCAGCCCTAACCAGGACTGTAGTAGAATCTGTGATCAAGGCAGACGTGCGCTGCGTTCTGTCGAAAGGTTGGTCAGATCGTTTGGAGACAAAGGATGCATCGAAACCGGAGATTCCTCTGCCACCCCAGGTCTTCCAAATTCAGGCCGCGCCACACGACTGGCTGTTCAAGCAGATGGATGCTGCTGTTCACCATGGCGGATCTGGCACAACAGGCGCAAGCTTGCGAGCTGGCATTCCGACGATTATCAAGCCATTCTTTGGCGATCAGTACTTCTTCGCCCAGCGTGTCGAGGATCTCGGCGTTGGCGTGTGGCTGAAGAAGGTCAATACGAGTGTTTTCAGTCGAGCCCTATGGGAAGTGACGAACAGTCAGCGTATGATTGTTAAGGCTAAAGTATTGGGTCAAAAGATTCGCAAGGTATGCGGTGAAGCTCCCCATCCAGGCCAACCTTCACTAACTTGAGTCAGGACAACGGCGCGCAAGTTGCCATTCAGACAATCTACCGCGAGTTGGACCGCGCGCGCACACTCATCAACAAGCGCGTCAAGCGAGACGATGACCATACTGACGAGTTTGAGGAGGATTGGACCATGATCGAAGATGAGGACGAAGTCGGCGTTGCTCCGTTCGAGGCGCAGCAGGCAGTTGCAGGCATGACTCAGGACGCATCGCGGACAGGTGGCGGTCCTCTGGTGTTGGGAAGCATGGTTATGAGAGGCACGCAGAAGCGCCACTCAGAGTCTGTAGATAGGTGATTGAATTCTGGGGTCTTGTTGATTGCAAGCACGGCGTTCTAGGAGCTAGAGCGATACGATAGACATGACGGCTTATGACAGTGTGCACTAGGCACCAATCTCGAGACACACATATGACGCCTGACAGGTGCTGTGCGGCAGTGCAGTACTCTCAAGTATATATAGCCCGTTCATGTCCAGCTCTGTTGCACCGATGCGCCATTCTACGTCTGCTGGCTGGATTGACGGGGACAGTCAACAACAGCACGTGTCCACTGACAGAGAGGAGAGACGGAGCCTACCTAGGGAGGCAGCCACCTCGACTGGCAAGTGTAGACGGATGATGGCTTTGAGTCGAGCGAGCTGTCGCCCACCCACGGCACTGAGAGCCTGCTTCCATCTGCTACAGACGGCCTGCTTGGAACAAACGTGGGCTCTTTGTCTGGCACGGCGTCGAGAAAGATGTGCGTGGTGCAGCTAAGGAGCTAAGACCCCTGTTGCCGCAGCGAATCCAGCATAAAGCTCCCAAGCCCCTCCTCTTTTTGGAGCTCGAAAACGGCGGTTTACACACAGCAAGCAGCAGCAACACCCCTGTCCCTAGGCCATTTCTCCGCAACAGTCGCACCGCATTGCTGCGCGCCCGCACCCCACGAACCCGCCCACCACCGTGTCCTGCGACTGCGAACGTTGCGTGCATCGCGTCATAGCCCCGTGTGCTCCAGTGACGCGCGCTCAAGCTTCCCCAGCTGCCGCGGAACCGCCCCGAATGCGCCGACTTGCGCGACGCGACTGCCCCAAACACCACGCCCTCGCCCCCCATTGCATGCGCTGCCCCGACGCGGAATGAAGATCTCATCGCCCCCGGGCCTGCACTATCCCATCACCGTCCTCGAGCTGCTCAAGAAGCCGGACGACGACGTAAAGCGCTCGGAACGCCTGTTCACGTACACGTACGAGAGCACCGTCACCGAGACAGACAAGTGGGGAGAGGACCAGACGTTCAAGAAGAAGTTCACAACACACTTCGATGCGAGCACCGAGGGCAAGGTCTCGCGCTGGTACATCAAGGCCGGGACCATCGTCGCGCGCTCTGGGTAAGCTGCACACGCCCCCCGTCCATGTCTTCGTGCGCGTGCTAATGTGTCCAGAACCGAGCTCATCGAGATCGAGGAGCCATGCACGCATGAGATACAGTTTGGCGGCCTCTGCGCCGAGTGCGGCCAGGACATGACCAAGGTCGACTACCTCACCAAGGAGCGCAACGTGGACCGCGCCACCGTCAACATGACCCACGACAACGTCGCCTTGCTCGTCAGCCACAAGGAGGCGGTGCGCGGCGAGGAAGAAACAAAGAAGCGCTTGCTGAGCGCGAAGAAGCTGACACTGATTGTCGATCTCGACCAGACCGTCATCCATACAACGTGCGAGCGCACCATCGCCGAGTGGAAGGCGGATCCGGAGAACCCCAATCACGATGCTGTCAAGGACGTCGAAGGGTTCCAGCTCGCCGACGACAACGTGTCCAACGTGGCGGCGAACTGGTACTATGTCAAGATGCGCCCGGGGCTCAGGGACTTCTTCGACAGGGTCAGCGACAAGTACGAAATGCACGTCTACACAATGGCAACACGGGCATATGCGCAAGCAGTCTGCAAAATCATCGATCCCGAGCGCAAGTACTTCGGAGACCGTATCCTCAGTCGCGATGAGAACTACACAGATAAGCTGAAGAGCTTGCAGCGACTGTTCTACCAGAACACAGCTATGGTGGTCATTATCGACGACAGAGCCGACGTCTGGCAGTACAGCCCCCATCTTGTTCGTGTGCCCGTCTTTAACTTCTTTCCCGGTGCCGGAGACATCAACGCCAGCTTCTTGCCCAAACAACAGGAGCTTGTAACACAAGCGAAGCCCACCCCAGCTCCTGCCGTCAAGAAGGTCGATGATGCACCTGCAGTCGAACCGAACGCCGACAAGCCTGCCGAAACCGTCTCTGCAGAAGGCACAAATGGGGTTGGCGATGCACTGGAGCAGCAATTGTTGTCCATGGCATCTCCTGAGACCTTGGAGGAACAGTCCAAGGAGCAAGAGAGGGTCATCATTGCGCAGCAGACAGAGCGGCCTCTGTTGCAGCAGCAATTGATGCAAGACAAGGCGGACGAGGAAGCAAAGTCAAGCGACGAGCCCGAGGCAGTAGCAAATGGTGATGCGCATCACTTAGAGCCTCCGAAACAACGACACAGCATCTTGCACGACGATGATCGAGGCCTGGACATCATCGAGAACAACCTCAATCGTGTGCACAGTGCCTTCTACGACGAATACCGAAGGACAAAAGCGGTACCACCTGGTGGACGTGTTGCTGCACTGAAGGGCGAAAGGAGCCCAAAGAAGCGCATGAACGATTCCATTCCGGATGTTGCCGAGTTGATGCCAGAAATCAAGGAGCAAGTGCTCGGCGACGCTGTTGTTGTGTTTTCGGGTATCATCCCGCTAGGCGTTGACGTTCAATCGTGAGTATTGGAGTATATCTTGTTGATTTCGCTAATAGTGTCCACCAGATCTGATTTTGCCCTTTGGATCAAGAGTTTCGGCGCTGAAGTAGCCATCAGCGTGAATCGAAAAACGACCCACGTCATTGCCAATCCCGACCGAAAGACCACAAAAGTCAAGAAGGCCGCGCGATATGAGCACATCAAAATTGTCAACCCCGAGTGGATGTTCCAATGTTGCTCGAGATGGGAGCACGTGGACGAAACTCCATACCTGATCGAAGTTGACCCGGCCGAGCGCAGTGGCTCGCCACTCGAAGACGATAGCATCAACACATCAGGGGAAGAGGACGGCGATGATCTCGCCGACTCGCCAGTCACCCTGAACCTCACCGCTGACAACTGGGACTCTGTGGACGACGAGTTAGCAGACTTTTTGGACGGGGATGATACCGACGGTGAACATGCTTCAGGATCTGACAGCGAACGGTCGGATGACAGCACAGCATCGATATCAGACAACAATAAGAAGAAGCGGAAGCGTACCAATGGCAATACCACCGATGGGAGCGAGACCGAAGAGAGCGACAGCAGTGTAAACAGCACGTCTCGTCTCCAACGGCGAAAGAAGCGCACAATGGAGCGTGTAACATCCTTGGCAAATGTCGTCACTGCAGAGAAGTCTTCAGGCCTACCGACACCAGAAGCAACTGGAATAGAGGCGGCACTAGCAGATGACGAGGAAAAAGCGCCTCCTGAGGAGAATGGCGTTGCACCGGATCTGCAAGATGATTACGATGACGGTCTTGAGGCAGAGCTGCTGGCTGGGTTCGACAGCGACGATGGGGCCGAGTGAGCTCGAGCATTTTTGACCCCAGTTCGGTTCGCCTGCATAGCGTGGTGTTTGGTATTTGGCGTTATTGGCGGGAGGTGTCAGAACACTTGATTGGGACTTGATCATCGTTTGGATATCTTGAGCGCTTTTGCATGTACGGTCATGTGCGTATCTATGTACTCATTCATGCATAAATGCACCCTCTGAACTGCTCCTACATACTGCACGTGTGCCAAGACGAGTTGATTGTACAAGTTGATGATCGAGAGGAGTGGGAGATGAGCAGATGGTCTTCGGCAATTAGAGGAGCACACAAGAGAGCCCAACTCTATCTCTTTTAGCCTGTGAGCCTGTCAAAGACTACAGTGTGAAATTGCTGTGGTAGCATGTTACTGGATTTCCTTGAAAGACGTCCAAGCTTGCTTCATCCGTCCAGAGGTAGGGAGTAGTAGCATCTCGCTCCTGCGTCCAAGCTTCTCTGCAACATAAGAGGCTATGTGCATTCTGTGGCTGTGCTTCTGCTTAGCCCCCACTGACGGTTACCTGCCGAATCACAGCCAATGAGAACTGGTAGATAGCTGCCACTACCCCAGCTTCAAGTGGGGCTGACAACAGAGGTGAGGCTGAAGGTCCCTTGGTGCTGGCGCTGCTCCACGCTCACTTACATCTGTCTCACTCTGCTCGAAGCTCCACCCCACCTCTACCGGTCAAGTCGGATTACCTCGCGCCTGACCAGGCAGCAATCCTACCGTTTGTGCTTACTCTCAACTTGACCACAATCGTTGTGCCGAACCCGCAACTGCTTCTACAAAAGCCGGCACCTCCGAGCCGCCGCGGCAACTGCAGAGAGCTCCAGGCGTCACAACAACAGCTCTAAGAAACCATGGCCCCCCACGTCCCACATCCAAAGTTCAAGGACCTCACAACGGAGCTCAAGGTCTTGGTGATAGACCATGTAAGTTTACATCATCTCGCTGTCGCACCACGTGGGCGCATAGCTGAGCGACCCACAGATCAATCGTCCTACCGACCTCAAGAGCCTATGTCTCACTTCCCACGAATTGCGCAAGATCGCCGTCCGCCATTTGTACCGCGAGGTTACCATCGATGTCGGTTCACCCAAGGATGCACGCCTCGGAGCTTTCCTCAGCTCGAAGAATATCGGTCTACAGCACATTCGCAAGCTCGATCTGTACCTAACAGACGTGCTCGACAAGTGCAACCAAATACACCAGGCTAACTTCGCTGTTCGCATGATCTTAGAACTGCTACCAGAAAACATACTCGACAAGTTTTCCTGGCATCCATGGTCACCCTTCTCAGGCGATAACTTGATTTTGCTGTACAAGAAGCAGAAGCGTCTAAAATGGGCAGAGAGCATTGCTTTGGACAGGAACGTACTGGATGAGTTACAGCAGATCCCAGATTTTGCACAGCAGTTTGCAAATGTTCGCAAGATCGGCCTGTATCCAGATTCACGCGAGGTACTCGATTACTGCCACTTCATCCTCAAGCATACTTCCAGCCTCGAGAAAATCACCCTTCACGCAAGCTTCGAGGACAGCGACGTCCCGATACCGGCTAGAGAGCTAAATGACTCGTCGACCGCTCCTGGGCTGATAACTTCCACCATGTTCAGCCACATGCAGCCGTTCGCCAAGTGTACACCGCTGGCGTTGAAGGAGATTACACTACAGAAGCTTGGTCTACGATATGCGGCGGATACATACTGCAAAATCATCGACTTTCGTACCGTGCGAAGCATCCGCACCTTCAGCTGTACAGGGACTGATGCCTTGTTTGCGGAGTTGAGTAAGAGCACAAAGCTTCCACAGAAGCTGGAGACTCTCGAAGTCAAGCTTGACGATAATCCTGAAAATGACGGGTTGTGTGCCCTGGATGGCTTTCTGTGCCTCGTGTCGGGTCTGGAGGTCCTCACGCTCGATTACGCGAGTGTGAACACTCTTCCGGCATCTGCCGGCATCGTCAGACATGGTAAGACGCTCACGCAGCTTAGCATACATGGATCCAGGGATGATTGCGACGACGAGCTGGTGTATGACTATGCGTCCTTTTCACAGATCTGCAAAGACTGTTCCCTGCTGGAACAAATATCCATGGCGTTTCCCAACGTCAGCGTCGTTCGTCCCAAGAACGAGAGTTTCATCAACTTCGAGGTATTTCACACTTGTGCGTTAGAAATGTATAACATACTCACTGAGATTTGCAGAATTGTCTAGGGGATCTCCCTCATCTCGTTACACTCAACATCACCACGTGGCCAACAACACGCCCGTCCTCCAGCAAACTACCACGCAAGATCTACGAGCACCTCCTTGCCGCTCTCGCACAACAAGGTTTTGAAGGCAGTTCCAAACACGCAAAACTACAAGGTCGAAGCTCCAGACTCGCCATCATCGCATTTGGCGCGTCAGACCGTGTGTATGACCGTGAAGACAGTGAAAACCAAATCATCTTCGTCAAGGGCCGGCAGACACATCCTCTGGGCACAGAGAAGTCTACAGCAGTGCAAATAGGGTGGTGTCTGAGGAAATTCGTTGATGCAGGGCCGAAGAGCGATGTTCTTGACTTTTCGTTGAGTCACTCGAGTAGGCCACCCACAGAGGATCCGCCAAGCAGCGATGACTCTGATTAGCATCCAGGGTCAGGACGTTTGGTGCCGGTGGGAAGAGGGTTGTTCATGTGGATCGGAGATCGAAGACCCAGGGGTCGTGAATGAATTTATGATAGCGTTCGTTTGCATGCATACATGCGTCGCTCCCTCACTTGCGGAAAGGGGTAGCACACGGCATTAATGCTTTGGAGCGGGTACAATTTATCTAGTGGCTGTAATGAAAGTCAACAGAAATGCTTTCTCTGCAACGGTACACCGTGAAAAGTGTCGTGTTTCGTGTTTCGCTGGAAATACGAAACGGTCAATATCTACACCATAATGCCACTCTGGGATATCTCCAAGAGAAACGAAACATCACTATGACATCTAGAGGTACTGATGCCGTCGCGTTGAGAATTGTACGAACACAAAGAATCTCAAGATCAGGACTAAGAGTCTCGTATGATCGCAGGACAGGTACGCTGGCGTCCCCGTATCCCACAGTATGAGAGGTATATCTATCTCACGTCTCACGTGTCCTGAAAACTCCAGACAAAAGAAACAAATATGCATAACAAAACTACCAAAGATATATCAAACACTACACCGGCAGTACAACCTTGACCCCCATGTACTCTCGTTGATGCATAAGCTTCCCATCAATAATGACCTGATGCACACCGACACGGTTATGCACTGTATCTGTCGGATCTGTCGCAGTCGCAATCTGAATCTCGCGCCATTGGCGGTTCGTAGGAACGAGCTCGCCCTGCAACGTGCGCTTCTTGAACTCAGAGTACACGCCTTGGTCCTCTACGCAGCCTTCGCGCTGAATTAAAGGCGAGTCTGTTGTGCAGTGTTAGCAGGTTCTATTATAGAGTTGTAGTGGATGAGTAAGTGGAAGGAACGTACCCTGCGCAGGCGTCATTCTCAACTCGCCAATCGAGCTGTTGAATAGCACCAAGCTCAACCTTTCCTGTTCGAGCTGGTCAACAGGCGGCTTGAACACCCTGTGCCTCGTCGCCTTGAAGTGCCCCCCAGACACGATTTCCAGCGTGTCGCCGATGTTGATGACAAGCGCACCGGGCTTGTATGGCACATAGTACCATTGCTCGTCCTTGCCCCAGATCTGCAGACACGAGATTGGGACTGAGAAGAGGAGCGTAGTGAGGCCAAAGTCAGTGTGACCGTGCATGCGCAGCCCCTTGCTAGCTTCCTGGGTCTGCTTCTGCACGGGACGGAACAGCGCGTGGCGGAAGTAGCCTTCGCCTGTGGGACCGTCGTGGGACTGTACGTTATCCCATAGATACTCGTCGGGGAGTTCGAGAACCCGCGAGAAGAGGGTGAGGAGTCGGCGGTTGACGGATTTGGTGAGGTAATTGCAGAATTCTTCGATCTCGTCCATAAAGGGGTGGAGGCAGGTGGGGATGCGTGATAGGTCTTGCCAGTCGGGCTTATACCAGTTAAATTGCTCGATGCCATCAGGTGGGCCGCGGTGACGCTGTGAAGAGTGTCAGTGGAGTTCGTCAGGAAAGGCTAGAGGTTTGCAGGAGGGGGTTCTGCTTCAAGAGCTGTCCACATGTACTGGGGTACCTCCAACAAGAGGTGCCAAATATGGGCTGACGTACCTTGAAGCCATACGGATGCTTGTAGCCCGACCAGACACCGGTCTCCGGGCTGAAGAGAAGGCGTTCCCGGTCTTCTTCGCTGATATTGTGGTACAAGTACTGTGCGAGGGCAAACTGTCGATGCAACTGCTCTAGCGATATTCCGTAGTTCTCTAGGAAGAGGAAGCCATCTTCACGAATGGCGCGCTTGACTTGCTTTACAAGGTCATCGACCACTGCTGGGTCATCGGAATCAAGTAGAGACAAGTCGATCGATGTAAGCTCAGCAAAATTCTCCTTCTGCTGTGTGATCGGGGGAGGAATCCATTCTGGAACAGAAGGCTTGCCAGGAAGGTCGGCCGCAGGTGGGTTGAACTTTGCTGCTGGAGCCATGGTGTTGGAGTCAAGTGTGTACAAGTAGTTGGATAATTGTGAATGAACGTGCCAGTCCAAGAACTCAAGATGATATGTGATGTAGCTTCACACTAGATGAGTTTGTACTCTTATATCAATTGAAACCACAATATGGGGTGATCCGAGGAACGAGGGGGGTTGGAGAGCAAGTCTTGGTCCGTCGAGCTCCTCCACAGGCGAGACAGTCATGCCAGGAGGTAGACACAAAGCCGAACTACGATCGAATTCGGGATCGAAACTACAATTTCCGGCAACTACTTGTGAGTGCTATCGCACTACTGTCAAGCCAATCCGTGCATCGGCAACTCTTCCAGGCGATTCCCCGCATCCGGGTCGTTACCTATCTTTGCATGTATCTCCATGCTCCTCCACATCTATCTCGACCTGCGGGCATGATTAATCGCGTTAGGCCGGTGGGAGGAGGCTGATGCAGGGGTGCTGTGGAGGAGTGATGGACGTGGAGGAGCTCCTCCCCGTTCTTGTGGAGCACTGCACTAGCGCACTCGATTAGTGTTATCTGTACGCGTCCGGAGCTCCTCGTCTCCACTCCTAGCATCGAGCAAGACAAGTTGCCCCGGAGAAAGATGATCCTAGAGTGCGTTTGTAGTTTATAGGTAGCTGAGTTGCAAAGATGTCTTTTCAACAATTCCTCCACTGTGCACCTTGTGTCAAACTTTCATAAAGACATTACCTTCACACAAAACCATCCATTACACAGCAAACATGTCGCGCCAACTCATTTCCAGCGAGAAGTTCCCTACCAAACCTCACAACTGTAAGCTTAGTCGATAAATAATACTCAATTCATGCCTGTGGCTAACGGGACATAGGCCCGGCCGTCAAAGTACCCGGCCTCGTTTTCTGTGCTGGCCAGACAGCGACAGGGGAGATCAAGCAAGCGACAGTGAGTCCTCCACCATCATTTGAAACCACTTCAGATGCTGGGGTCCACCACGAATACCCGCTGATCCGTTTTGGCAGAGAAAAGTTCTTCAGAACCTGAAAGAGGTCCTTGAACTTTCAGGATCTTCGCTCGAGCAGGTAGTCAAGTACAATGTCTATCTCGCAGACATGAAGGACTTCGCTGCGATGAACGAGGTGTACATCGACTTCTTGCCTCAACCGATGCCGTCGCGATCGTGCTTGCAGGCAGTCGCGCCCGGCGAAGGTACCGTTATCGAGATCGAGTGCATTGCGCAGGTGTAAAGGAACGGTTCAATGGGTGACGATAAACAAGAAGTTCATGTTGCATAATCTGGGTGGAAGGAGTCTATTATATTATGACAGGCGGTCGGCTGAGATGTCTGCGGAATGATCATAATACTACAAAAAGCATAGAATAGACAATTGAAAACACTTCAAACACGTATCCTGTCAAGGTCGAAGAAAGGGCTATGTGTGGATCTAATGACCACTTTCACAACTGTGCATGCAGCCCTCAAGCCTAAAATCTCACAATATAATCAAGACATTGTCCTGACAGGCAAGCATATCTTCAATGCGGAGAAGATTGGTTCTAGGCTGCATGGTTTATGTACTGCAAGAAGAATCAGTTGCAGCTATTGGTACGTGGGCGATTACGTGGCCGTATAGAATAACATATACTTTCTATAGTGCCGTGAAGTTTCACTGGGCTCGAATCAGAGGATTTTGTTGCTTGTCAATGTAAGTTTGTAGATTAACACATTCGGTCTATTGGATTACGACCTGCAGTCTAATGGGTAGGAGCAACAGCAATACATGCAAGTGACAAGTAGTCATTATGCAACTTCTATGAGAACATATGACGTATACAGTCTTCTACCTAACACTTGCATGTATTGCTGTTGCTCCTACCCATCAGACTGCAGGTCACTATCTTTATTTACTACTATTCTTCAAGGAAGCTTTGAGATTGCTTAGGGCTGCTCTGTTGTGGACCTAGCAATCTCGAATTCTGCCATATACCAGTTCTGAATAGCCTTTGTGTCTCCTGTGATAGCCACTGTATCGTACCTCTCCCTCGCCTCCTTCGCTGCTGTACCGTTGTTGACCATTCTGCCAGCCCACTTGCCGTTCTTTCGTGCGGCTGCAATAATCTTGTCGACAGCATTGACAAACTCCGGCTCATCTCCTCGTGCGGGTGTGTAGCCAAGGAGGGACTGTGCAAGATCGTTGGGACCGATGAAGATCAAGTCGACACCGGGGACAGCGGCGATCTCATCGACGTTCTCGACACCAGCACGAGTCTCGATTTGGATCATAGTTATTATTGTCTGATCGGCTGACTTCATGTACTCGGGAGTTGTGAGGCCGTGGCCGATGGCGGGGAATGCCGAACCCTGACCACGAACGCCCTGCGGTGGGAATTTGGAAGATGCAACGACTTGTGCGGCTTCTTCTGCGTTGTTGATCTGAGGAACCATGATTCCATGTGCACCAGTGTCAAGGGCACGCTTGAGGATGTCGTGTGCCGGGCCACGGATTCGGATGACTGGGGACACGCCGAGAGCTGATATCGCAGCTACTGAGTTGTGCATAGCATCGTCACCAATATGACCGTGTTCGCAATCGATGATGATACCATCGAGCCCTGTCAATGCGACGATTTGCGCTTGGCGAACCGAGGGTATGGCAACAAATGTCATCAACGGAAATTCTCCAGCTCGAATCTTGTTCAAGAGCCTCAATCGAGGGTTTTGGATTTCTGTTGTTTGAGCAGTTGGGTAACCCATTGTGTGTGTTGGGTCGATGTGTCTTGTGGATGAAAAAGTGTTGGAGGATCGGACTTCTTGATGGTCGCTCGCAGTTTGAGATGAGGGAATTGAAGAAGTGATACGATTTCAAGGGTTCTGTCGATGCGCCCATCTAAGTAGTATGACCATGCTTCTATGCAGTCTCATACTGTCTGCTCCGCTCTGCATCGTGACGTGCTGGTGGTGAGGAGCACCTAGTATGGCAGGCCGATTTGTGGTTCCGAAGCTGTCGGGTGGAGGACGCCCCACAGGGAGGACTCGGAGGAGCTCCTCCCAACAACCCGTTAGCTTGCTGCAGGGGCACGAGTCAGGCTTGCTGTACCCCAGGTTTTCCTTCTCGCGTGAGATAAGCGTCCGATAACTAGTGCCCAGTAGCTCGGGATTTGATATCTGCTGGGGTGCTCCTCTCAGTCTTATCGTGGCTTCGGGACTGTGCTGAACACAGGTATACAGCAGCGTTGCTATAAATCATGATCGTTGGTAAAGAGCTGCTGTTCATTCGTTATTGGCATCGTTGCGAGTCGCGGCTTCAGTCTTTTTTGATACACAATCCTCCTGAGCGCTGAGTCACATCACCATGGCTACCGAGATGAAGAAATTGGAGCTCATTGGGACCACTGGTACCGACGTTGAGATCGGCGTAGTCGCCAACGAACGAATGCCAGAGTCTCTTCGTAACCTTACCAAAGATGAGATTGCAACTCTCAACCGAAAGCTGGTTCGCAAAATCGACCTGATAGTACTGCCAATCATTGGCATCCTCTACATTCTGAACTACATCGACCGTCAGAACCTAGCTGCTGCAAAGTTGCAAGGCATCATGGAAGATCTGGACATGACGACACAACAGTTCGCTACAGCCATTTCGATCCTCTTCGTCGGGTATCTCCCTTTCCAGATACCAAGTAACCTGATCATCGCGAGGATCTCTCGACCTGGCCTCTACATCTGTGCCGCTGTGGTGATTTGGGGTACAATCTCGGCTGCAACGGCGGCAGTGAAGTCCTATGGCCAGCTGCTGGCTGTGCGTGCTATTCTTGGAGCCGCGGAAGCTGTGTGAGTCTGTTCTGCGTGTCGTGTCGCTGTGAATATCGTACTAACGAGGACTCCTCTCGTTTAGATTCTTTCCTGGTGCTATCTACTATTTGTCAGCATGGTACAACAAGACTGAACTGGGAAAGCGGATCGCTGCGCTGTACATTGCACAGCAGTTCGGTAACGCCTTTGGTGGGCTGTTCGCTGCTGCTGTCTTCAAACTCGACGGAGCCCATGGTATTCGCGCCTGGCAGTGGCTCTGTATGTCGAAACCTCGCCGTAATAAGTCCAATAGATGCTAACAATTTGTAGTCATTATTGAAGGCTCTGCTACCGTCGGTATTGGTTCGATCTGCGCCTTCCTGATGCCAGAATTTCCTCATAACAGCAAGATCCTTACTCAGGTCCAGCGCGACCTTGCTGTCTGGCGTATCGAGTCCGAAGCGGGCGCAGCGGAAGGCACAGAAGAGGAGAGCGTACTCAAAGGCTTCAAGATGGCGTTGGCAGATCCCAAGTTGTTGCTCCTCATCTTCTGCAACCTTCTCTCTCAAGCGCAAGGATCGATCGCCAACTACTTCCCCACACTCGTAGCGTCACTCGGATACAAGGGCACGACCAGCCTGCTCTTGACTGCACCTCCGTACATCCTTGCAGGTGTCGTATACTACTGGCTCATGTGGTACTCTGACCGCAAGAACACGGCATACCCCATCATCATTGCGTGTATCGCAACTGCATGTGGAATGTACGTCATTCCTATGGCGACTCTGAATGTTGGCGCAAGGTACCTCTCGATGATGATCCTTCCTTTCGCCTCGGTTGGACCTCAGCTCGTTCTGTACAAGACGATCAACCTGCATCTTGCACGACCAACAGCCAAACGTGCAGCAGCGTCTGCGCTGGTGAATGCCATTGGTGGTACATCTAACATCTGGGCGTCCTACCTCTACTACGCGCCGCCGCAATTCTATGCAGCTTTCGGCACTTTAATGGGTTGCGCCTTCACTTTTGCAGCCACCATTACTTTCTACAGATGGCTCGTCCGTCGTGAGAACAAGCGACTGGATTCAGGTGATCCAGATCAAATTGCTAAGGTGATCAAGGGAGGTGTGACAGAGGAGATGGTCAGGCTCAACTGGCGGTATGAGATGTACTAATGCGACTTTCGAGTATGGATTTATCATAATTTAGCAAGCTCTCAGGTCAGTAGGGAAGTTGTCTCGAGTTGCGACACTTTCGAACCGTCATGTAAATTGTCAGCCTTCAATCAAGTTAGAATAGTCTTTATATGCAAGTTGAGCAATGCGTAGCCTCTGTCCCTCTATGCGCACGAGCGTGCTCCAAGTACGCACGAGAACAAGGTTGAAGGATGTGGTAGCTTGACTTCGCGAATGCCGTGCAGGAGGGGCGGCTAAAGCCCTCGCTACGAGGTCAAAAGTCAGATGCCGGTCGGGCCGATTTTGGCGCTAAAGTGTAACTGTCCCTTTGCCGGCAACGCTACTTCGTGATACGGTATCCGGTCAATTGTCATAGAACGTCAGTAAACGAATCAAGAACAGTGGATCTTTGATATGTGATTGACCTATCGAAGCGACATGAATAAGCTGAACCCAGGGGCGCCCTAGATAAGACTAGATACGTAACAACTAGTTCCTGTCAATATCCCAACTCACCGCCTAGCGGGAGATAAGCGTGACTACCTGATTGCGGGGAAGATAGACCGGAGACGTTCTGCCGGTTGCTTCAAGCGGGCTTCACGATATGCATTTCCTGCACTTTGGACAGTGTTGCACACATCATCGACATGACTTCCGTCACCGCGGCTCCCAATCTGCCCGAAAGACGACCTTCCTTCCAACCGTTCCAGTGCCAGATTTGTCAAAGCCGCTTCACACGACATGAGAACCTGAAACGACATGCTGCGCTCCATGCGAGATCTCAGAACGAGACCTCCTTGACCTGCGAGTTCTGCCCGGCAACATTCTCAAGATCCGACCTTCGCCAACGACATGTAAAGAGAAAACACCCTGAGCACCAAGATGGTCGGACTAGAAAACGACGGATGCTCCAGAAAGACAGACTGTCGTCTGCTTCACCTCCTGAGAGCCAGACCAACCTGCCTTTCGTTACTCCGGAAGAGGAAGGCGACTTTGATGTTGATAGGACATGGCACTCTGCCCTACGTTACGATCAGCAACAATCCAATCATGGTATCCAAATCGACCACAGAAGCAGCATATCCTCAAGCAACGAAGTGACAACGCAACACACAGAGACACGGCCACTGATAGGTGTCGATAGTGTGTCACACAATACACTATCTCTTGCATCAGAACCATTGCTAGAGCCGATACAAACACAATCTCCACCTTTCAGCATGGTCTTCAGCAACTTTGGCAGTTTCAACCAAGACAGCCCAAGTAAATGGGTTTCGACTGAGTCGCCGCAAGTACAAGACGATTGGTGTCTTACGAGCGCGCAGGTTGCACGGGGATGCGAGCTTTTTTTCGACCATGTTGCTCAGTATCTTCCTTTTATCCACCGGCCCACGTTCGATGCCACTCAGACTGATAGACCTCTACTTTATGGAATGATGGCCCTTGGGTATCAGTATGGCGAGGATCCCGAGTATGGGGAGCAAGCTGGATCAGGAGCGAGCTTGTCGATCCAGTGCTTTCAGCAAGCCCGTGCTCTCCTTGCGGCCAACAATGATGACGAACCTCTTAATACCCTTCAGAGTACAATCGCTGTCCAGGCCTACTTGTTGCTACAGGTGTTCACTATGATGTACCTATGCGGCAGTGCGTCTGCATACGGACTCAAGACACACTCCAAGATCATTGGACTAGCTCGAGCTGGGGGGCTTATGCAACCCATGATGGCCGAGGCTATGGCGACTGCAGACCTGGACTCTTTGTGGCATCAGTTCATCCGAGCTGAGTCACACAAACGAACCTGCTTTGCTGTGCATCAGATAGATGCTCTCTGGTATCAGGTGTTATCCATTCCTCGTTCCTTGTCACATCTCGAGATCAAGCATGAGCTGCCCTGTCCAGAGGATCACTGGACCGCAGCATCTTCTGGAGAATGGGCGCACAGGGAACTCGTCCTGAGGCAGGCTGGATCTACTGTGCAATATCCGGAGGCGGTCAGGAGATTCTTATCGTCCAATGCCGACTTGTGCACGTTACCACCTTTTGATCCGTACGGCACTATCAACATAACGCAGTTTTTGATATCTAGCGCCCGAGAAATATCTGGATGGTCCACCATAACAGGGATCCTCAGCATAGAGAGGGTTGAACCCCTGAGATCTTCATTGCTTGCTCTAGACCCCTTCACCAGGCCCCAAGGTGGGAATTCAGATCCAGCACACGCTTCACTTGGCGAGATAGCGTGGGAGACAGCAATGATCGAGTTACAGATGTGGTCACCAACACACACAGGCGGTATCGTCGAGGGGAGCATGGATGCAGTGCTGTGCCAATTAACCGACCATGCGCCCTCGTGCGAGTTCTTGTGCGAGTCTCGGATTGCGAACTTGGTTCAGCCTCATGTCGACTGGTTCCTGCGCTACCTGGACGCGTCGCTTGTACCAGATAGAGAAGCACCCTGGGTTGTTCTTTACGCGTACAAGGCTTTCATGATTGCGTGGCAATTAGTGCGCGATGGGGTTGTCGGGTCAATGCAGGTCGTTGGCGTACAGGATGGAGACGCGCAGGGTGCTCTGACGTGGGCGAGGAAAGTCTTCGGACGAAGAGCTCGATGGCAGCTCGGCAAGATTGCTTTGAAGTGTATAGATATGCTGGAAGCCGGAATATCACCAGGGTGATCGATCGCGGCATTGTTGCTTATACGGACCGTTGTAGAACCACGCCACTGCATGTCACAAAGCCTGTGGATGAATGAATGGTGTGTAGGCTTTAACTCACTTCCTGTACATGATTTTGACTATGAAGTTCACGGTAGTGTGCGAGAGCAAATGACATTGTGAAGACACCTCGAGCCTCACGTGCCCTCGCGTCGCGCTAATGTTCAATGCCCTCGCCAACCTGCAGCGCGTCATCTCTCTACCCCACGAGCCCCGCCTCTTTTGTGCGATGGCCCCAGATGTGTCCATGGAAAATGGCATATCGCTAAGCCCCGCACCTCATGGCGTCGAGAAACCAGCAACGACGCCCAACGTCGTCGAGGTCGTCTTTGGCTCGTTGCTCATAAAGCCTTGGTACCCTTCATTTTACCCAGAAGAGCTCGTAGGTCGTAAGGTGGAGCGACTGTATGTGTGCCAGTGGTGCTTCAAGTACAGCAAGGAGTTGACAGGCTTCATCAAGCACCTGGTATGTTCTGCAGTCCCTGCAGGCCCCAGAACAAAACTGATCGCTGGCGCAGAGAACATGTCCACTACGAAGCACAGATCCACCCGGTGTCCACATCTACACCTCGAACGGCTACTCACTATACGAAATCGACGGCGAGAAGAACAAACTCTACGCGCAAAATCTATGCCTTTTCGCTAAACTCTTCCTCGATACCAAATCCGTCTTTTACGATGTCACTACCTTTCTCTATTACCTACTTGTCGCACACGATCCAAATCCGAGTATACCGAATACACAGCTAGATGGCAGCGCGTCAGAGAGTCACAATCAAGTTGTAGGCTTCTTCAGCAAAGAAAAGATGAGCTGGGACAACAACAACCTGGCGTGCATATTGGTCTTCCCACCATGGCAGAAACAAGGCCTCGGCCAGATTCTGATGGGCGCAAGCTACGAGATGAGCAAAAGAGAGGGACGACTCGGCGGCCCCGAGAAGCGTGAGTCCTGACTCTCGTGATAGTACACATATGATCAACTAATTCGACTACAGCACTCTCTGACCTGGGACACCTAGCATACGTGCACTACTGGTCGCAAACCCTTGCGCGCACACTGTTAACCAGCCCCTCGAAGAAGACACTGACGGTGCACGATCTCGGCCAGCGGACTTTCATCGTGCCCGACGACATAATAGCAACACTCCAGGCCATGGACGTCCTGGAGCACAAGAAGCGAGGCGGCGCCGAAGCGGTAATCAACAAAGCAAAAGTCCGGGCCTGGGTAGAGAAACACAAGGTAGATTTGAGAAGTCCAGTTGACTCGGATGCGTTTGTTCTGCGGGAGAGGAGCAGGAGCGAGAGCGAGGGATGACCGCTAGGAGACATGGACGAGGAACGGCGTTTTGTTAAGATACCCCCTTTTCACTTTCCGAGCAATGAATGAAGAGATTGTGTCCGAGATTGAACATGTGTACAGCTCTTCTTGGTGCACTATGAAGCTAAAAACAAAGGCATACGGGTATTCCCATCAAAACGCAGGTCAGCAATCTCAACGCCAAACACCATAGACGCAGTTCCCATTCCCATCCTCTAGCATCATACCACCATCACTTCCCCCCCGCTCCCAAATACCCAACCACATCCCCACACCTCTCCAACCGTGCCCTCGTCTCAGGCAACCCCTTATTCAACCTCTCCAACCCCTCCACCGCCCTCTCCCAATTCCTACTAACC
>JAPEUT010000237.1:0-45019 GCA_027946375.1 Neodidymelliopsis sp. IMI 364377
CTCTTCCCCCATCCCCCAATCCTCCATCATCCTCTCCTACTCCATCGGCAGCCTCTTCCTCCTGCTCGCCGGCTTCGCGCTACTCTGCACGGTAGTGACGCGCGATGCGAGTGTGACGAAGTATTATCTGCTGCTTTTGATGGGCGGGGATGTGGGGCATCTGCTGGCGAATTATTATGGTATGGGCGGTGGTGTGTTTTGGGCGTGGAGGGAGTGGAATGAGGTCATGTGGGGAAATATTGCGGTTACGGTTTTTTTGTGCATGAATAGGGGGTTGACGCTTTGGGGGGTGTTTGGCAAGCCTGGATGGGTGGTTGGGGAACGGGGGAGTGGGAAGGTGAAGACGTAGGTAGGTAGATGGGTTGTGGAATGTGGATTCAGATAGTGAGTATACCCTCCATGACTTCTACCACCTCACCACTCATTTCCACGCTCTCTACTCTTTCGCCATCCTCACTTGTCTCAACGGTGATGTAGATATTACACTCTCTCCCCATCTCCACCCCCTGCGCAAGCCAAAACCTCTGCTTTCTCTCCCCACCTCCCCTCCTCTGCAAAACAGCCAAATAGCAGCACAGTGCACAACTCGCGCTCCCAGTCCCAGGATCCTCTCTCGTCCCAATACTCCTCGTTCTCAGGCGCCTCAGCCCCTCGTCTGCAGGATCCAGTCCAAGATCGACGTAGTAGAATGTCCCGGTATACCCGACGTCCCACCCGCTCCCGGCATCCAGGTGCTCTGCTCTGTAACACTCTTCGACAGGCAGTAGGCCTTTTGAGGGCAAGCCCAGTGCGGGCAGATCAGCTAGGGGAACGAGGTTGAACGCCATGCCCTTCACTATGCTAGCGAGCGGGACGGTCTGGCTACCCGAATCATTCGTCTGCGTGGCCGGAAACGGGTGCGCGAGGCGTTGAGTATGGATGTGGAAATCATGCGGCACTGCTACGGAAACACGACCAGTGGTTGAAGAGTAAGAGAACGGAATAATTCCAGCTAGGGTTCGCAACTGCTGTGTACCAGCATAGATAGAGGAATGTGAGGCGACATACGCCGCTGTTCCGATGGTTGGGTGGCCTGCGAACGCAAGACGGGAGAGGGGCGTGAAGATGTCGAAATCTATTGTGCTGCCTCCAGTTTCCTTGATGGGTTCATGGAGGAATGTGGTTTCTGAGAGGTTGAATTCGCGTGCTATCTTTTGCTTTTGGTCTTCTGTGAGAGTATTGCGGAGGGTTGCTGGGACGCGGACAATTGCTAGAGGATTACCGACGTACGGTTTCGTGGTGAAGACGTTCACGGTGGTGAAGGGAAGCTGCATTGTGGCGTTGAGTAGACTGCAACTCTGTGCTCGCAAATCGCTTTATGGTGAATGAGAAGGTGTAGATATAACTCACATATATGTTCAGTGAACCCAACCTGAGTCAGCACGGATACCGCCCGCAGACTTGACTCACATCACGTGGACACGATCAGCAATGTCGAGTCGCATCATAGAACCGAATACGGACAAGTTTTCATGTATAACGTGGGTATCTCAAAACAAGACAGCTAAATTACCAACCTCATGCATAATCGTAACAATGGATCGTGTGACGGCCCATCTCTATCATCCTGGAACCTCACTGATATCTGCAAACAACGGTACATTGATGTCCCACTCCTCTTCTGGTCCGGCAGTCTTGCCTACAATACACCTGGTCTGCGTCATCGTGGTCTGCGTCATGCCGCCGACATGCTCAAGTAGGTGATACATGAGCGTCTCAACATCGCCAAAAACGCTGGTGGCTTTCTTCTCAACGCTGCAGATCACGCAACCATAGTTGCACTCGTCGTTCGAACTGTCAGAAGTCTTCTTTTTGACATGACTTTTAGCGAGGAAGATCCAGCGGTAACGAACACCGGACCTGGATGTGTGTATGTTAGGATCCACGATTGTTTCCGTCTTGCCTTTCTTTCCATACGTAATGTTGTAGGTATTGCCACGGAAATTGCATTGCCTGCATGCCCAAATCTCTTTGGTGTTGTACATGCCAGAGGGCATGTTACGAAGTGCAAGCCCTTTTTTGATCTCCTCGCGGACGTCCCACGCTCCCTTGCAGAAGCCCCAGTAGTTGTTATCTTTACACGGGCGGCCCCCCATCATACGCTCTTGTCCGGGTTGTGGACCATGGACAGTAGCTGATCCAATCGCCCCAACTGGGCGCGGAAGGACACCAACAGAGCCCGAACCGCTGCTATCGGTCGATGCGATAGAAGGCTGGCGGAAGCGCGGAAGAATAGGTACAGAGATGGTTCTATGTCCCGACGATGTCGAAGTCCCGAATACTGGGGTTATGGTACGCCCACTCGAACTACCAGGAGAACTGGTAGCGTCATACATCACAGGCGAACGCAAAGCCGGCCGCGAATGGTTGCTGTCCACTCGTACTGCTACCTTGGGTTCGGGAGACTCTGGTGGCGAGGCAAAAGGTGCGATCTTAGCGCGCAGGGTATGCTGTTGCTCCGAAGTGGACGGCCCCTGTTCGGCTGGGCTGGACATGTTGGAAGCGTTGGATGGACTGGCTGGCCCGCCATGCTGAGAAGAGGCTCGCAGAGGGTTCTTCCGAGGAACGACGAGTGGTGCAATGGGTATTGTAAGTGATCCTTCTGTTGTTGCGTAGGGTACGGGAGGCGACGGTTGTATACCACGTTGCTCGCTTGGATGTTGGAATGTTGCATCTGGGGAAGTAGAGTATGGATACCCTAGTTTGTTCATCTGAGATGGGTGAGTTGCATACTGGGGTGAGTTCGGGGCATATGAGCTTTGAGTTGAGTTCGAGTCATTGCGTGTCCATGACATATCTGAATACGGTGCGCTTGAGCTAGATCCGTTAGACAATCTATGAGGTGTTTGAGCTTGGTTCTGAGCAGACAAGTTCGCGGTTGGGAACGACGGGTATGGTGGACGGCCATTAAATACGTCCACATTGAACACGGAGTGGTTCTGAGTCGTGTAGCCTGTATGATGTTGCGATGAAGATGACACACCATTGTCAACGCTTGTAGAGTCCCAACCCTGTGAGGACAATGGAGAGCTGTTGCCGTTAAGCATGTTTAAAGTGTCACGTCTTTGTCCAAACATCTCTGGGTCTTGTTCGTGAACCCAGGATACGTCTGGTGGGTTTGTCCCGCTATCAAGACCTTTGTACAAGACCATGATTTCATCAATGTCTTCCATGGTTGTAATGCGGCCTTGGCCCTTTGCTCTCATAAGCTGCTCTAAAGCTGCACTATGGTTGATGTTTGTGGTTTCTGGTGGTGTATCGTTCGGTACAGATTTCGAAGAAGTACTGCTACTACGCTTCGGTTGAAAGAGGCGGGTCAAGGCGGACTTTGACTCTCTTCTATCTCCTTGTGATGCAAACGTGACAGCTGAAGGTATGTACTCTGGTGGCACAGCATTAACGGGATCGAAGGTACTGGAGCGTGAGGACGGCATGGTCGCAATCGATGATCTGTGTGCAGACACGTCTTCAAGTTGACGCGTAATGGGCCGCATCATGTTGATTCTGTATTTCATCTCGTCCAAGACTACAAAGGTGTCCTTGCGATTGGTTATTGACGCCTCGTGCAGTAGCCGAAGATTCAGTATTGCTGTTTCATGTTTCGCAGCCATTTGCAGGCTCTTGATGATCTCCATCTGTAGCATGATGGCAATATGTTGCAAGCGGTCTCTTGCAATAGCTGATTGAATTAGCCACGTCTTCTGGATATTTCTTCGGAAAGACTTACCATCGCCGACTCGCACGATGTCACCAAACTCCCTCACGTCTTGCGTGTATCGAAAGCTTATCTGTTGTTCGCCTGAGATGAGAGAATCTTGCAACTGCTTCTCCTCGAATTCTTGTTGTTTGGCACGTGCTTTGCGACGCCTTTGTTGGACATGCTTGAGCAGTTCTGAACCCGCGTGAAAGGCAGACACCACAGCACTTACAGCGGCGACAACCTGCAAGCGTATCAGCCACTGGATCGTCTCTACGCACAAGGGTTGAATGAGAGCCTGGAAACACTGGCAGTAACAAAATCGACATACCTCAATACCTGACATCGCGTTTACAACAGATATTACCTATCACGCACAAATCAGGCAGACGGACTGAGCCGGGACCCAGGTCAGATTGGACGGGTAGACTCGTGTGAGAGCCAGGCACGCGATGGGGTGTTTATCAAACGAGGTTACGGGAAGCAGATCGATCTGAGCTGCTTAGAGTTCACAGGTCCCACGAGAAGTCCGGGCCAAGGCTGATCGTTGCCTCAAGGTTCAAGGTACCCGGATGAGGCACGGCTGCCGACGGGTCGACACTGCAATGCGATACCCCTCACGGGACAGAGACAGGCGTAGCAAGGATGAGGCCCTAGGAAGTGGAGAGAGATGAAGATGACAGGAAACAAAAAGTGCTCAGTGAACGAGTGAGCCAGCTGCAGTAGTGCTCAGCCTCACTTGTGCCGTCGTGCTCCATCAGCCGTGAAGCTTAGACTTGAGCTTCGCCGCCTGGCTCTGACCTCGGTGTATGGTTTGAGTATCGACAAGTGCATCTTGGCCAATCAGAAGAGGCTGTGGCGGTGCCTTATCAGTCTCGCGCAATCAAGTCTGCGACTAAGAGGGCGATGGCTGATGAGGATGCAGAAGCGTTGCTTCCCCGTTGGCTAGGTCAAGCAGCACGGCAGGGTGAAGCGAAGTAATGCGGGGTCTGGGATGAAGCTTCATGCAGTTGACACTGCAAAGGGGTTGCGACTATCAGAAGCCAGACTCGGGAGCCCAAAGCAGTGCCAGAGAAGCTTGACGGCAGAGTTGAAGCTTGATGTTGATGTGCACAACGTGTTGTGGTGTTGTGAATAGCGTTTGCGGTGGAGGTGCCGTTGACGCGAGGACTGGCTGGAGCACAGCCGCTCCTGTCGTCTTTCTGGGCTGACCGGAATCAACACAAATTGTCAATGTGAAAGATTGGATGTGCGACTTCGGCGGTCTTGATGACTGCGACTCCAATTAAGCATAGTTTGTACGCAAATGTGAAGAGAAGTTGCTCGCGTGCTCTTTGCAAGACGCCAAGACATCATGTGACTGCGCGTTTTGGTGGAGCGCGCCCTGCAACTGATGCTGCTTCCGTCACCAAATCAGCCAAACACAATGCCACCAAAGGGCTCACGGAAGTCTGCGCCAGCGATCGGTAAGACTCTAGTCCTTGATAACGGTGCCTACACGCTCAAGGCTGGCCTTGTTCCTACACACTCCGCTTCACCTTCGTACGCCGACTGTAGCGTGATACCGAACTGCATCGCACGCAGCATCCGCGACAAGTGTACATATACTGCCTCCGAACTTGATTCGTGCAAGGACTTTGGCGAGCTTGCATTCCGGAGACCTGTCGAGAAAGGGTTCATCGTGAACTGGGAAGCAGAGAAGGCAATATGGGAACACGAATTCATGGGGGAGGGGGAGGGGCTGAGGGTGGGTATGCAACAGGTCGTGATAGCAGAAAGTGCAAAGTTGACAAGGCGCAGTGTGACCCGAAAGAGACGAATCTTCTGCTGACAGAGAAGCCAAACTGCCCCAAAGAGCTGCAGAAGAACTGCGACGAAATCGTGTTCGAGCAGTTCGAGTTCACAGCATATTATCGATGCGTCGGTGTGTTGGCCTCGAGTAAATTACGAAGAGGGCAGAGTGCTGATCCCATCCAGGTCCCACCATGGCTGCATACAACTCCACTACTGCCACTGCACAAGCTCTACCCCAGGAGTGTCTCCTTGTCATTGACACCTCGTACTCGGATACCACGATCCTGCCCCTATACAATGGCAAGGTCATACAGTCAGCTGTGCGACGCCTCACAGTCGGAGGGAAGCTGCTCACAAATTACATGAAGGAGTTGTCATCTTTGCGACACTACAATATGATGGAGGAAACCTATCTTCTCAACGAGATCAAAGAGGCCGTGTCCTATGTCACACTCACACCACAACAGTACGCCAAAGATTTGGAGCGAACATGGAGAGGGCGTCTAGGGGACAAAAGGGAGCTGGATTCGAGTGTCGTGGTAGACTACGTGCTGCCAGACTACGAAAACGCCATACACGGCCACGCTCGGCCTCACGATCCTGCAACATCTCGGATGCGCCGCGGTCTGCAGCCAGTGCAGGGACCGAGAGAGGACCTGCTGCCGCTGGGCAACGAGCGATTTGCGGTGCCAGAGCTGCTCTTCAATCCATCAGATATCGGCATCCAGGAGTCCGGTATTCCCGGTGCTGTTATGGAGTCACTAAGTGTGCTTCCAGATGCATTGAAGGTTGGGCTATTGGCAAATGTGGTAGTTGTGGGAGGCAACTCGTTGATCGAAGGTTTCATGGAGAGACTTGAGGCTGAGCTGCGTACAAGGGTCCCAGCAGACTACGAGCTCAACCTCTCACGGGCAGAGGATCCTATCAGACATATATGGCTTGGGGCAGCGCGATTTGCAAGTCAGCCAGAGCTGCTGAAGGAAGTGCTTGTGGACAAGGCCGAGTACGAGGAGAAAGGGTCGACTTGGCTGGCAAAGAAGTTCTCCGGCGATCGATGAATACCCAAAACTGAACAAACATACCCATTGAGCCTTTCATGTCGGCTTGCATGCACTGCAAAAGTGACTATTCATTGAAGGTATCATCGCGGAAGTTCCTCAAATGCCATTGGCTGACCTTCGGTGTCCGTGCGCATTGAACATTTGCCCATCGAGATTTCGTGAACGACGTCCATCTCGACATCGCCGCCGCAATGCGTAGGATACCGCGGCCTTCACGGGCAATCGATGCCTCATCGGCTTTCCAGTCTTCGGTGCGGCAACGAGCCACCGCTTCGCCCTGCACCCATCTCCGCGCTGCGACCGCCGCCTTCTCCACAACCCCTTCCAACGCATTCCTCCTCCCCGCCGGCAAGCAGGACAAGAAGAAGCACCAGCAGTTTGTGCGACGATGGCAAAAGCGACTCCTTGGCGAATCAGAGCCCATTGGCGCCCATGTCGATCCCTATGACCCGACATCGCCTGTCCGGATAGCCCCCGAGGACCAGGGCGAGGAGATCGAGCTGCTTGAGGATGACGCCAACTCTGCGTTCCCACGGTACCAGCAGGCAGAGCACGCTCGTAAGCTGAAGCATGTCGGTGGTGATGAGTGGCTGGCGCAGGTGGAAGAAGGTGACATGGCAAAGGAGTTCGAGAAGCTCACGCTACGGACTTACACACCGCTGAGTCTGGAGATGGCCGATGAGATTGAGGAGATGACCGGCACACCGTACACCCTCAAGGACGAGAATTTGATGATGGCTCAGACGGTGCACAACGTCACTGGCCGACCATACACATCCCTCAAGTATGTAGACACTTGAAATACCCAAAAGTCAACTACTAATAAACAATAGCTTTGGCCAGAACAAGAGAACGACTGATCCCGACAAACTGCGAAAGGCCTTTGTTCAAGCCGTTGCTGAGGTCTACACATTCAAGCAAGCCGGTCTCGACCTTGACTTGTCGCACTTGCCCAACCGCGGTATCTACAAGCGTCCATCTTGGGTGAAGAACATCAAACTCTACCAGACTGAAAGTGGCGAGCTTGCTCTTGCTTTTCCCGAGTACAAGAGCGCTGAGCTGTTCATCAAGGTCGTGCAATCGACACCAGAGTTTGATGCTTACGAGCCTGAACTTCTGGAGGACGACGAGCTTCTTGTTGAGGATGTTGTAGCGCCAGTGGTTCCTGAGGCTGCGGTTCCCGTCATGGATCCTGCAACACCAGAATATAAGAAGGGCGCTGTCGTAAAGCAGGACTCTGACAAGAAGCCCTTTGACTTCATGTCAAATCGTCCGGTGCCCCGCGCGAAGCCCGTCGAGACACCAGCGGTCGAGGAAGCTGTCAAAGTTGAGGAAGTTGTTCCAGTGCAACCCACCCACACACCCTCGGCGCCTGTCGATGTTTCCTTACGTCACGTCGAATTCGAGAACCAGGCACAGACCTTGGCCGATGCTGTCACAAAGCTAAGGAAGGAAGCCCGTCTGAACAGCGCGCGTGCTTCTTCTGAGGTTACCGAAGTTCTTTGGCGCCACGTCCCCCTCACCGACGACGACGTCAAGTTCGCCGTAAGCTAATTCCAATCCATACTCTTTGAGATATGCTAATTTGACACAGCTTTTCAAACGTCTCCTCCAGTTGACCGGAACCCGCATCTCCGACCCTCTCCTTACCTCAACCTCTACTCTTGGTGAACTGTACGGCCACCTCCGCGACGCCGCCAAGCCACAACCAACCAGCCTTTATTCCGCAATCCACATCGAAGGCCAGCGCGCTCGTGAAGTTGCTAAGCAAAACACCCTGGTTGACGCGAGCCCCAAGAAGCAGCGCGCCAACGTCGGCGACCTGATTCACCTTGGTAACGTCGAGCTGCGCCGCACGAAGCCTACGCTCACCGAGAAGCGCGTCAAGACTGGTATGGAGAAGGTTGTACAGTACGCTCTGTGGGAGCGCGGCCTCGACACGAAGGGAAAGAAGGGTGTTGGACGCCCGAAGAGGAACGTCCCAGTGGGTACGCCGTTGAGTATGCGCGCAGCGAAGTTTTTGGCGAGCAAGACAAGAAAGGAGATTGTTTAAGTGCAGCTGGGAAAGAGAGTGGAAAGTTTTGTACATTATGTAGGGATGCTGTGATATATGTACTTTAGTGCATCGAGAGGATATGTCACCGAGTAGGAAATACCATTGCATATTTCACAAAGTCTGATCCATTCACAGCTAACGATGTCAGTGCGAAATCATAGATGCTCAAGCACATTTTGAACATAGCAAATTTTTTCTAAAGGAAAAACAGTATTGGAAATCTATGATCTACAGTCTATGGTCTACAGTCTATGGTCTACAGTCTAACAAAGCCACATTACCACTCTACACTCCCCTCTCCTCAAACGACTTGTTCAGCGCCTTCTGGAACACCTCAATATTCTCCTGCCTCAAAATCGTAAAATGCGTTCCCTCAACACGATGATACCTCAACGGTCCTTCCGAGTCCTCAATATCCACATCCCTCTGCTCAGCACCCACAACATGGCTCTTCCACTTGGCCAGCCAATCCGAGCGCCACTCTTCATCGGAGCAGTTGTAGTGCGGCAGCGGCGGCACCCAGTAGAGATCGTATTTCGAGACCTTACCGCTGGGGACGTAGGTGCGTGTGATGTCTTGCATGTTGGCGTTGATGCGCTGCCAGGCTTCTACTTTGGGCACAGTCAGATCGAGGTTCTCGAGTGTGCCGTCGGGGAAGCGGGCGAAGATTTCTTTGGTGAAGTCGGCGTCGGAGACGGTTTCCATCTCCTTCTCCCAGCGGAGAGCGGTGTCCATGTCGAGGAGCTGGAAGAAGTGGAGAAGGTCGATGATGAAGTTTCGTGGCTTCTCGCGCACTTGGATCCGGGATAGATCTGCGGGGTTGTCGATGCCACCGCAGAAAGCGACGGTTTCGCCGGCTGCTTCGAGGCGCTTTGCCAGCTCGAAGGCTAGCATGCCGCCGAAGCAGAGACCGAGGAGGAGGTAAGGGCCCTGGGGTTGGTGCTTTTTGATTCCTGCGAGGTAGATCTCCAACATCTCGTCGAGAGTGTCAAAGGGGGCTTCGTTCTTGTGGAAACCGCGGACGCGGAGTGCGTAGACTGGGCGGTCTGGGATGTATTTCAGGAGTGTGAGCCAGGTCAGGAACTCGCCGCCGCCAGGGTGGCAGAGGATGATGGGGGATTTGGAGCCTGTTGTGACGAGGGGGACGATGGGGTCGTATTCGGCTGTTGTGGTTCCCAGAGAGAGAAGCATGTTGTCCATGTCGCCAATAGTTCGACATGAAAGAAGGAGGGACATGGAGATGTTCTCCTCACGCTCCAAAATCTTTTCGAGCGATGACTTGATGCGAAGGTAGCCCAAGCTGTCAATGTCAAGGTCTGCAAGGCTGATGCTGAGATGGAGATCTGAGGGTGCCAGTCCAGTCTCCTCACACAAGACATCTGCTAAGATGAGCTGGAGAGGTGTGGTAAGCTTGGCTCCCTGCTCCTGTTGGGAGATGGATTGAGGGATTCGTTCTGAAAGTTTGTACATGTCGAAGTCGCCAGCAAGGAACGACTTCTTCAACTTCGCACGTGAAAGCTTGCCAATGGTGGATTTGGGAAGCTTGTCCTTTGGCAGCGGGATGACAAACGCCGGTCGCTTGCGACAAAAGCGGATGACAGCCTGGTTGATCTGAGCAACAGCATCGCGGAGTTGTTTCGAGTCCTGCACAGCATCGTTCTCGGGGTTGAACAGGATGACAATATCTTCACTGTCGCTCTTAGCATCCTCTAGCCAGATGGAGAAAGACGCGGTGAAGCTCTTGCTCAAGCCGGGGATATCCGCTGATTCGATGGCGTGTTCTAGCTCGAAGGAAGAGTAGTTCTGGCCGTTCAGAATCAGCACCTCTTTCGCACGACCGACGATAAGGAGGTTGCCCTGGTCGTCAAGCGTTCCGAGATCACCGGTATCGAACCAACCATCTGGCGTTATGCAGGCGTTTGTTGCGGACTCATTGTTGAAATAACGCTTGAAGATAAGCGGACCCTTGATCTGGATTGCACCTTGCTCCGCGGCTTTACCGTTCTCATCGACCAAGCGAACCTCGTGGTTTGGCAAGTGCTTTCCTGTGGATGCGAATAAGTACTGTCGCTCAATGTCGTATGCAGGTGAGCTGAGGTTGTAGAATAGTGCCGAGCAAGTCTAAATCCTAGTTAGTTCCCACTGTGTGAGATTCGGGATGGGGTAACTTGCCTCACTGAGACCATAGCTCGCCTTGATGCTGCATTCCGGCGCACCATATTGCGTCAGAACCTTCTCTGCGGCTTCTAGCGTAGTAATCTTGTTTGCTTCTCCACCACACATGATGACACATAATTTGCTAAAGTCCAGTTTCATCTGCTCCCTGTCTTGGGGGTCCATCTCGTTCAGAGCACGGACTGCAGCGGCGACAAAGAAGTTCGGGGCAAACGTATATGAGGTTTTATGCTCGGTGAGAGCCTTGAAGAAACGGGCGGGAGCTTGCACAAAGTCGATGGCTGGGATCATGACCTGGTTTGCTCCAGCGTACAGAGCATGGAGGTGATTCTCGCAGAGAGCAGCACTGTGATCGAAGCCTACAAGCTAGGGGTCAGCTATCTGAATGTGGACCCTTCTGTAGGGCTCGTAATACTTACTGACCCAAGACATGAATGTCTTGTTAGAGTCCATTTTGTGGAAATTGCACTTCAGCATACTGGAAGTTACCAGCTGTGAATGTGTGTACTCGACGCCCTTTGCGAAACCTGTACTACCACTGGTGAACAGAATGGTCGCAAGCTCATCCTCAAGCCCACTCGCCTCACGGGCTGCTATCTCTTTCGAATCATGGTTCGCCTTGACTGTCGCGACGACCTCCACGGTCACAGTGTTGAGGAATGCGTTCAGTCGGAATGGCTTAGCCAGGTGCTTGTTGGTCAAGATCGTGGGTCCAGTGAAGAGCTTGTTAACGTTGTCCAGCTCACCGACGAGCGTGACCTCGTTGCTTGATAAGGGCGATAGCATTGCAGGCACGCCGCCAGCTGCCACAGTGGACCAATACCAGACCACGTTGTCGCGATGGGTGTCAAAGTACAGTACTACGCACTTGTTTGGTGTGACAGTTCCATGTGCCTGAAGCTTGGCCGCGTTGGTCTATTCCTTGTTAGCACTCTTGATCCTTGTTTCAGACATGGGGAATGTTACCATTGCCTCGCTAAGGAGGTCCGCATAGCTCATGAAGACTGACTTCTGATCCCAACCCTGGTCCTTGAATGTAGTACCATTGCTTGGGAACAAACGTGCTGCACGCTGCAGCAGTCCGAGTAGTGTTTTGGGGTCCTCGCCAAGTTCCCTTGCTCGAGCATCCTGAGCATCTTTAGTGGTTGCAACACCAGAATCAAGTCGTTGGATCGATTGAACTCTCATTGTGGCGTGAATAGCTATCTTGAGGTTTCTGATGAGCAATTGGCATAGGATTTGAAACTCATCAAATACATTTACACCTCTCAGCCATCAACGCCTTCAGTATGCTCTCCCATTGCAAACAGTACTTCTTCCGGTGTATCAAAAGCCCGAAT
This sequence comes from Neodidymelliopsis sp. IMI 364377, assembly GCA_027946375.1. Taxonomy (NCBI): domain Eukaryota; kingdom Fungi; phylum Ascomycota; class Dothideomycetes; order Pleosporales; family Didymellaceae; genus Neodidymelliopsis; species Neodidymelliopsis sp. IMI 364377. The sequence continues at coordinate 12,163 of JAPEUT010000237.1, forward strand.
CGCTCCGCAATGCTCATTCGCTGCGCTCGTCGCATTTCTTGCTCTAAACATTTCTAGATGCAACGTTACACCATGGTTTTGGGGTTTCCGGAAACAGTAGATTGTAGGTGAGTTGAACCAATTGAGACGAGAAACGCCGCTCGTTGGGGAGTCCAGGGGCTAAGCGGGAAACGGGGGCGGGTAACCCCGCTAGCCGGGAGCCCCACTTTGATAGGAAACGGGCATTTTCAGTCAACTGTAGCCGCAAGCATTGACTACAGATAACACTAAACAAGGCACCTCGTCAAAGTCGCTTCAAACTCCCCTGAGCGGGTTGCTTTCTCCTGAGGGATGACCTCATCCCGCGGCTTAGCGTTGTGTGCGTGATACTTAAATCCCTCTGAAAATGTTGAGTAGGCCGAACGCAGGTTTCAACCACCACAGTTATGGTTGCCGTGGACTGACTGATACTGCTAACGGTGGCGGTGGAACCCGGCACCGTACCTGGCACTTTAACGGAGGCATGTTCTGTAGGGATACGAACAAGCAAGGACGGGAATTCCATTATTGGCGACTGTGATTGGATGGCTCAGTGACTGGCCGACTGAATTCCTCGCTTTGATTTGCTTCGCTCGATCGACAGGACATAGATCACGAATACGAACATCCCTTTGGTTCGGTAAATTCATGTCAAGGAAGGCGTGCGAATATGGCTGGTTGTTGCTATCAACCCGAACCGTAACCGGTACTTGTATGAAAACAAGATACGTTAATACTTGAGGGCTGTACTAGGACAAAGTTGTATTCTTGCCACTCAGGTTCGATGCCCTCTCCCTCAAGTTTTTCAATTTTACCACTTTGCTCAACGTTCCTTCCCACACCTTCTGTTATCTCAAAGACTCTGGCAGTCTGTAATTAGATTCATCACACCAAAAGGCCGGACCAATGTCTCCCACAATGAACATCCAAAAACCTCTCGATATCCTTATCTTCGGCACTGGAGGTAAGTCATCAACCTAGAGAGAATCATGTATAATTAACTTACTGTACAACAGCCGTTGGCTCCACGCTGGGATGGCGACTGGCACAAAGCCCACACACTAGGCTCTCTGTTGTCTGTCGATCAAACTACGAAGCTGTTAAAAGTCATGGGATTCAGATGAAGACCAAAATGTGGGGCAATGGGACATTCAAGCCCTTCCGTGTTGTTCGCTCCACGCGTGAGATTGCCGACATGGACTTTGACTATGTTGTTTGTGCCAACAAAGTGACTGCATCAGACAGCAGAGCACTTACCAATGAGCTGGCTCACGTTGTGAACAACAGAACAGCACTTGTATCAGCGCAGAATGGCGTTGGTGTCGAGATACCTCTACGCCAAGCATTCCGAAACAACACAATCTTATCAGCAGTATGCTATATCAGTTGCCTACAGCCAATTCCGGGTATTGTCCACCAAGTCTCCAACATTCGTCCTCATGCCTTCCATATCGGCTCGTATGATAAGTCCGAGCACACCAACTCTATGGAGCAACAGCACAGGCTGAAGAGCTTCATCGCAATGGACGACATGTTTAAAGAAGTTGATGACGTCCGGGCTGAGCGCTGGATTAAGCAAATCTTCAATGGAGCCTGGAATCCAATGACCGCCATCTCCGACCTGGAAACACATCGATTGCTTGCTTCGCCGTATGTACGAATGGTCCATCAACTGGCAACCGAGACGTTTGATGTGGCCGTCAAGATGGGCATCTCACTTCCCACGGATCTACCGTTCAAGACCATTGAATGGGCACGAGAGAACCCCTCTTTGGCACCATCAATGTTGCAAGACATGCGAAATCAAAAGCAGATGGAGATAGATTCTCTTTGTGGTCAGCAACCTCTCGAGTTCTCTTCACTCTCAAAACACTAACATCATTTCAGGCAATGTCATCAGACAAGCTGAGGAAGTCTGCGTCCCAGTACCGACCGTCAGGAATGTGTATCAAAAATTATTGGAGATGAATCAGCGGATCCGAGAATCCACTGAGCCACTATACAACCCCGCGAGCCATGCTCTCGATTACGAACTCGATACCCGACAGAAATTATACGCGTAGAGAAAAGTTGTGGTCACTATTTACTGAGGGTTTCTCAAGTACCTTAATGTATAATCGTTGGCGAATTGCTTTGAACTAAGTTTGTCAAAGTACCTGATCAGCTGCTATATCTCAAGCTCGGCAAAGAGGTTGGAAAACCTTGCTTATTGTCGTGGGGGTATTTCTTTTCATACAGCTCGAATGCAGGAGAGGGTACTTTTGAGCTCATTGGTGGATCAAGCTGCTGTTCAGAGTGATGCTCAGAGACATCTCAAGTGGTAGCATAGTGACAACCAACAAATGATCTTAATAACCACTTCCATACTGATATCAGTGACAAGACGAATGATGTGCCTTGGATTCACAAAAAAGTACACGGGCCTGCTTACTCGTGCAACTGACATAGCCACTGGCAGTGGAGTATTGTCTGACATGCATAGCGGGGTTGATCAGGATAAAAGAAGAGCATACCAGCTCCAACTCCAGTGTCCAACTGAACCTCAGATAATCACAATGTTCTTTCATATCACTTCAACTGAAATGTCATGGTTCGAAGCCATCACTATTTTCTTTGTCGTCGTGACTGTCTATGGTATCTCGCTCGCACTATACCGCCTATATGCACATCCGTTGTCCACATACCCCGGTCCCAAGCTCGCTGCAGCAACACAGTGGCATGAGTTTTACTTCGATGTGCTCAAACGGGGACGTTTTGCTTGGGAGATAAAACGTATGCACGAAGTTTACGGTCCAGTCGTCCGTATCAATCCGCACGAGCTGCATGTCTCCGAGCCAGACTTCTACGATCAGCTGTACGCAGGTTCTGGAAAGAAGAGAAACAAGTACAATTGGGCGACCAATCTCATGATGGTCAAAGGGTCAATGTGGACGACGATCGATAGTGACCTACATAAGTTACGCAGAGCGCCTCTCGCGCCTTATTTCTCATCGTCAGCGATACGGAGATTTGACTCCGTTATTCGAAACAAACTGGAAATACTGTGTGAGAAGTTGGCAAACTGTAGAAAAAATCAGGAAGTGGTTTGCTTGGATGCTGCGTTCACCGCACTGACCACGGACATCATCACCCAATATGCATTCGGCATAAGCTATGGAGTTCTTGAGGCGGCAGAGTTTAATCCTGGGTGGTTGAAACTTCTGCAAGGCGCAAGTGAGCAGTCGATCTTGACGAAGCATATGCCCTGGTTGGTCGACGGTCTGAGGAGAATTCCGGTAGCGTGGGTAGTGAAGATAAAGCCCCAAATCGCGAGTATGATGCACTTTAACAAAGTCAGTATTTTCTACTCCCTACTGTGATCTTTTCGCTTATACAGAATCTCTAGGGCATTGAAGCATCGCTGCATGACGCCATATCTGGCAAAAATAAGCAAGATTCAGTCAACCACTACCCGACCATCTTCCACGACATCTTGAAAAGCGATCTTCCTCTGTCTGAGTTGTCACCTGCACGTCTTCGGAGCGAGGGTATAGTGGTAGTTGCAGCAGGGACACTCACAGCGGCGCATTACCTTAAATCGACCACCTATCATATTCTCGCCAATCCAGCCGTGCTGCAGCGCTTGCGGGACGAGATCAAGGAAGCTTTCCCGGATCCAGACGTTTTACCACCATTTAGTGATTTGAACCAGCTCTCGTACTTCAACGCCGTCATTAATGAGGGTTTCCGGCTCAGTCACGGCGTCATCACGAGACTCACACGTGTCGCACCTAACGAAGATCTGCATGTCGCAGGATTCACCATTTCAGCAGGAACACCTATCAGCATGTCATCTTGGTTACTCCACTTGAACCCCGAGTTATTCCCCTCACCCCACGAATTCCGCCCCGAGCGCTGGCTTGAACCAGGAGCTGAACGATTGAAGAAATATCTCGTAAATTTCACGAAGGGAACTCGAGTATGTCTCGGCAAAGATCTTGCAAAAACTCAGATCGCGTATACACTGTACCTGTTGATTAGCAGATGGGTTGGAGTCGAGGGAAAGAGTGTAGAGCTGTTCCAGACAACAAGCAGAGATGTGGAGATTGAACGCGACTTCTTCAATCCGTTCGCGGCGCTCGACAGCAAAGGCGTTAGGGTTATCCTGAAATGAAGGGGTGGTCTGCAGACTAAAGTTCACATTCGCACCCCACAGTCTATCAGTGTATGGTAGAAACGATTAGATGTTGTATGTTCAGAAAAATCTGCTTCAGTTAAGATCACAAAATTGAGAGCGTTCGATACGACTCGGTGTGTAAGGATTGACGGGATCTGGTCAGCTTTCAGATTCACAAACTAGGGGCATACAACCCCAGAGCCAACAGACAAAGTTATAACTCCAAAGTAGGAATTGGTTCCGCTGCCAAAAATCTATGTGGTCGTAGTTCCGCTATATGTAAAGACGGTCACGATGGACGATTGGTGTTGCGGCTGAACAAGGCGAGGATTTGCGGTTCGGCATTTCGGTATGACGTCACGCTCAACACCCTCGCCGCGCGAACTCGGGAGCCTTTCTCTTCTCATCGTCGCTTGAACGTTTAGTGACGGAGCTTGTTTTCAGCCGCATAGATCATCGTCCTCCTTTCCCCACGCGGCGGTCGAGAAGAAGTGGAATTGACGAAGTTTTCTCAACACGCACCAGACTTACCGTCACATAAGCGGGTCGACTTTCCTCCACGAACTATGATCGCCAAACAACACCACAATAGGGCCCACTCTGTGATACAGAGCCCATCGACGATGCAGTGAGAATCTGGCACTGTGTTCCAACAAATGGCGTGCATCTTATCAAAATCCGTTACTGCCATGTCTTCCCGACGGGCCCACCTCGAAGAGTGGAGGGGTGGATGTTGTCGTGCTGGGCGTTGAATCAGAAGTTGTCTGGGCAAAATCTGCGTCTGCAGGATCTGTCAAATCTCCCTTATTTTAAAGGGCCCCAATGTTCTTCCTTAGACCCCATCCTGTACTCCAGCTTTCCCCCAGCATTCGTCACGATGTTTGAGCAGGAGAAGTCCAGATCAAACTCCCCCGCACGGGCCGTGTCGAGACGACACTCTCAAAGAGATACCCCAGAAACAACTCGACCCAATTCACTGCGAGAGAAGAGCGATGACGAGAAGTCGAACAGTGCACCTGAAGACCGAGAGGACCGTGACCAGGAGCTCCAACACCCGCCCAACCCTCCTGACGCCGAGGGCCGTCGTGAGCTGAAGGAATGGGAGTGCTGGGACAAGCTGGCCTACACTTGGCCCAAATGGAAGAAGGCGATGTACTTGGCTTCGATTGCTGGTATCCAAATCTCCATGAACTTCAACACTTCGGTCTATCCTAGTGCCGTCAAACCCTTATCTGCGCACTTCGGCATCAGCGAACAAAAGGCACGACTCGGTCAGATGATATATCTGGTTATGTACTCGTTTGGTTGTGAGCTTTGGGCGCCTTGGAGTGAGGAATTTGGTCGCTGGCCTATACTGCAGTTGAGTTTGTTCTTCATCAACATCTGGCAGATCCCGAATTCCGTGGCGCCTAATTTCGGCACCATTATTGTTTGCAGAGCTCTTGTAAGTTGCATTATCATCTTCTCCGAATTTTAGTTGACCAGCATCAGGGTGGCTTATCTACCGCAGGCGGTAGTGTAACACTTGGTTTGATCGCAGATCTTTACGAGCCGGAAACTCAGCATTGGCCGTTGTGCTTTATCGTCTTGTCGTCCACAATCGGTACCAGTATCGGTGGCGTTATTGGTGGTCCCATCGAGAAGTGTAAGTGTCCAGTCCAACAATGCCTTGAAATCTCATTTACTAACGTCATCTTTAGATCTTTCTTGGCAATGGAACTTCTGGATCCAGCTCATATTCGGAGTCGCTGTTCAAGCCGTGCACTTCTTCATGCCCGAGAGTCGATCGACTATCCTTATGGATCGAGAAGCCAAGCGCCGTCGCAAGACTGGCGAAGATCCTAACGTATACGGGCCCAACGAGCTTAAGAAACCTCGAGTCTCTCTCAAGGAAGCTGGCAAGATCTGGATGCGACCATTTGAGATGTTTGTGCGCGAGCCAATCGTCTTGTTCTTGTCTCTCCTGTCAGGGTTTTCGGACGCCCTCATCTTCACATTCCTTGAAGCATTTGCTATTACATTCCCTCAGAATTTCGACTTCGGCACACTTCAGGTCGCTTGGGCATTTATCCCGATCAATGCGTCTTACTTCTTCACATACTTCTTGTACTGGCCTTGGTTCTGGCGCGACGATCACCTGAGGAAGAAGAACGGCCCTGACTGGATGTCACCTGAGCGACGCCTGAAGCCGCTGTTGTTACTTGCACTCTTCGAGCCAATTGGTCTCTTTGGATTTGCGTAAGTGGAAGAACCGACTTGATACAAATTTCGTGTACTAATGAACTATTATAGATGGACATGCATGGGACCACCTCAAACACATTGGATCGCGCCTATGTGTTTCAGTTTCTTGGTTGGCCTGGCCAACTTTGCCATCTACTATTCATCGGTCGACTACATGATAGCAGCTTACGGGCCATATTCAGCATCTGCTACTGGCGGTAACGCATTTGCGCGAGACTTCCTCGCCGGTATTTCTGCCATGTACGCTGCCCCTCTCTATCACAATCTCAGTGATAAACGCCCTTCGGAGTACGCTACTACAGTGCTGGCGGGTCTGTCTTGTTTGGTTGTTGTGCCTATCTATGTCTTTTACTGGAAGGGACCCGAGATCAGGAAGGCGAGCAAGTTCGCTTCGATTCTTGCGGAAGACAGGAAGGCAGAGAACGTCAGACGTCTCAGCAAGGCGGATAATCTTCCTGCGTAAAGCTAGTCTCTCTAGCCACTATTCGGCGTGTTCACAGCTAGACAATATAAATCATGTCATATGCTGCTGCTGTCAGAGATGTGTGGAACCAGCGTGCCCAGTCAATTTATTTTATGATCATAAAGCCGTCACGGTGACGGCCTCCAACACCCCCTACGCTTTTCCCGACTCTTCACTTGTCCATCGTTGTGCCAACCATCATCTCTTTGCCAGGCAGAATCTAATGCTTGTTCCACACAAGAACCACAGAAAACCGAAGAAACGGATAAGCGAGAGTATGGCAGTTGCATACAGAAGGATCCTGAAATACATTGGTGTACGAGTTGTCGAAGCAGTCTACAAAAGTTAGCATTACCTCTAAGACGCACAAACCACAGTCTACTCACCCCAAGTCCAACCATACTAAAATCATCACTGGTGACCCCAATAACCAGCAGGATATTCGACAGCAGCCATGAGTATGTCAGTCCCGTCCTGAAAGACTTGTAAGAGTCTTCTGTGTCTTTCTTCACGGGCTCGTGGTCGTCTTCGTTGCTCAGCGGTGTTAGAGCCCTCCGCACCACTTTCTCAAACCTGCTGTCGATGTCTTCTTGCTCCTGCTCGATTTCTTCGACAGTGACTTCTTTCTCGCCCGGCACAATCTGCGCAGATGGTAGAGATTCGGCGACGTCAGACCCTTTCGTACCCCAAGACACATCGTGCCAGTTGTTGAAGGCATAAACCATCAGTATGTTTATGTACGTCGACATGAGGATGAGGTACTGAGGAAACGAATGGAACATGTGCCAAGGGTCAAGGTATAAGAAGGACGCTATGAAGTTGAGCCCATAGATGGTGACGAGGGCGATGAGAATGAGTCCTGCGACGCCTGTGCTGCCGCCGAAGAAGCTATCGAAAAACTCTTTGCCAGACGCGAGAGAAATCTGATCCTCGATGGGTTTAGTACTGAATGCGCGATAGACAAGATACGTAGTCAGGACCAGAATGTATCCTTGTATGAGGCCGAAGACGATGAAAGAAGCCAGGTATGTTTTCTTTGACCCTTTGGGCCGGTTTCCAAGAGCGAGAATGAACTGAAGGATCAGAAATGCCACATAAATGTACCCAATGACAACGTTGAGCACAGGTGTGACTTTATCGCCGAAGGGCCAACCGTGATAGTCTGCTGACTCTTGTGGTGTTCCAACAAGACTCATAATGACGGTAGTGGTAAGGTAATACGAGGCCAACGAGAACCAGGTGAACAGAACGTTGGCGAAGTTGTAGACAAGTTGAATGTGCAGAAAGAAGAGACGTATGATGCCGTGGCCTGAGGAGTAAAGGCGACCGAAATGCATGATGGAGTACAGAGACGCCGCAAAAGAACCGTTGAGCCATCTTCGGCGTTGGCCGATAAACTCTGCTGCCCCTTCGGGAACATCGGTCTCGCCCTTTGAGGCTTTCCAAGGTCAGTGACTTGTCTGAGACGAAACGTCGTAGGACATAAATACCTTTCACATATGACAGGTGCCATTTCTGACCTGCCTTGGCCACAAGTTCGAAGCAGAGGATGCGGTCTTCGGCCAAGAACATGTTCTTCTTGAAGATGTTCATTCCATCAATGCCTTTCTTGCCCAAGAGCTTAGATAGCGTATGATCGCCATGAAAATACTGCTCCAGAGGACGGCCCATGATTGCCCGAAAGCGATATGCCGAGAACGCACCAGGAAGTACACTGACGTAGCCGAAAGCACTCTCAAGTGGTTTATCGAGAACATTAGAGATTTTGTATTCGAAGTTCTGGATAGCGACAAGAGGGTTCAAGAGCGCTCGGCCTCGTTTGCCCAGCATGGCATGGATCTCGCCGCAGGCACCTCCTAAGTCTTTGTCGTTGTAGAAGGCTTCCCAAAGAGAGAGGAGAGAGCGAGGCCCAGGTTGAGTCCCAGCATCGATGAGAATTGCAACTTCTGGATTCAGAATCCGACCAAACGCATTGAATAACCACCGGTGAGAGTTGATTTTCTTGCTGTTTTTTTGCTTTAGACAAAAGATAAACTGCACGGGTGGCAGATTGTCTCGCCTATCTCCAGATCCGGGTCGGACTAGGTGATGGTCCGGTGTAACCGATATTTGGCTGGTATACTCAAAAATGTGCGCGACAGTCTCCTTACCATTGACATCTTTCTTCAGCACACCGTCCTGGTAGATTCCAATGGTCGCAAGGACATCGAAGACACTTTTGTCGACATTATCGATCCCATCAAACACAAGACACACGACGATCTTCTGCCATGCGGGACCACCCTTGTCCCAGAATTGCGATCGTTTCAGATTGGCAATATCTCGGATGTTCCGCATAGTCCCATGTAGGGTCCGCGCAAGAAGAACTTTGTCTTCATTGTAATATGTTATGGCGATTAGTAGTTCAGTGTGCCGATTATACATTCGAGGCCGTAGGTTGAATCCGTTTGACAAAGTAAAGTCATTTGGATCGCAAGTCGCTGCGGTATAGCGCATCTTTGTGAATTCCTCTTCGAATGCTCCATCTGCATTGCGATAACGAGGCTCAATCGCATTCTGCACAGCGCTGGGGACGGGATAGTCGACGCTCAAGATTGACCCTTGCACAAGCTTGACCTTTCGTGTTTTAGATCTTTTGATACCATTTTCACCCGCAGTGACTGTAGGTTGTTGCTGTCTCTGTACCCAAGTATCATTCGGATCGATTGAACCAGACGAAGATGCTTCCTGATGAGCTTCGTTGGCGCTATACGGATTGGAAGCTTCGTACCCGGCATTACTTGTCTCAAGTGACATGGATGGATTTGTGACAACCGCGTTGGGAGCGTAGGTCTCAGTCAGGCTGTAAACTGAGGATGGTGATTTGGTATTGTTCGCTCTGGCATCGTCTTGAGATCGCTCTAGGGGTAATGGATATTCATGCGTTGCAGGGTCTAGGAGGTGCTCCGATGCGTCGTATTGTTCAGAAAGATAAGAATACTGTTGTTTGTGTGTGAGAAGAAATTGACTATATGGCAAGCCCTTGTGCAAAGGAAACTTACATCGCGCACTGTGGAAACATCTTGTAGCGGATGACCTTGATCACTGAACGGATCATTGTGGTTTGATGTCATCGTATACAGTGTATGATTGTCGACAATTCTGGGCGCTGGGTGTGAAAGTAATGGGAGAGCTGTGCAGCTTCGAGAAGGCTGGCAAGGCGAGGCGAGTTGAGACGGGGTAAGGAGTTGGAAGAAGGGCTGATAAAGAGATGCCAATGTACCCCCCAGGAATTCAGCAGTCTCTGTAATCCCTGTAGATGTCGCATGGCCCCTGATGCACTGACACAGTAGACAAATGACAGCTCGTTATGCAAGGTATGCCTAAGCAAAAGGCACAAAACACCAGCAACACCGCGCTCCATGTGAGAGCTGAAGTGGATTTTAATCAGCCTCCGCCACCCTGCAAGGCTAGCTATGATACCTGCAAGCCGTGAACCCAGTTCAGGCAGGCAAAGATACGCAATGCTTGGGGCCTTGCGCTTCAGGATAGTGTTGCGTTGGTTTCTCGCAAAACCAGTCTAGCCTGATGTAGTCGGTACGTTGATGCTCCACGCCTACTAAGAATGTTCGGATCCGGCTAAAAATAGGCCAAAGGACCAACGATGTCTGATTTTTTCTTAGATCTGTTGACATCGACGGATGCTTAAAGAAGTTAATTGCTTCTACTTTCAAATGAAAGTGGCCGTGACTGTTAGCGCCCGGGTATGTACTGGTTAGTTGGAAGAGCAGTGAAACCCACTCAACACCTGACTGGACAGCACAATTCAGAGAACGTGATTATGGTCAACAGGACGCGGTAATCCGAGATCACGATAGGACGAGCACCGTTCGCTTGTTCGACAAGTCAATGCGCAGGCTGACAGAAGAGTCTACGCGTGTGTGTTGTTTCGGGTTTCAGGATTCTTTCTGCTTTCGTTGATCGGTCAACCTCTCAAGGAAAGTAATTTATAGGGCATGTAAAGCGGCCCTCCGCGCGCGAGATCTCCGGATAAGAAAAGCATACTACTGCGTACGAGTGATATGCTGGCGGACATCTAGGAGACTGATACCTCTGTAAGCTGCAGTGTTTTCTCCTTGACATCAGGCTTGCCACGTAAAGCTACACTCAGTGCTGTAGGCCTCGATCTCTTGCCGTGGAACCGAAGTCCACTGCATACGTGGGGTGGGCCATGTTGGATTTGATAAGTACTAGGATTTCGTTTTCTGCCAACGAGACACGTGAGCACAGCATCGCTACAATACTCGTGCGAAGTGACACGCAGATGCCCCAGAAACTGCTCAAGAATATTTTGCCATTAGCCACCCGGATTTAACCTGACATTTGACACACGAAACTAAAGACACGTGGGATGTAGCCAAAGCATGTCACTGCCGTGAGTTAGCAGGCTCGGAGAAAGTGCGATGCATGACGTCGCTCAAATTAGCTAGCGTAGGATTGTGCCACATGAGCCGCAAGGCAACTTCGACGCGTCGCGACAAGCGCGGGTAAGCATCAGATTGTCACGCGCTGAAGGTCTGCAGACGAACGCCTTTTGCGCTTTATTGAACAACCAAGAGACTGTAGACATGATAGAAAGAAGCACTTTTCCAGCGAGTCGAAAACCTCACCTCAATCGCTGATGTCTCGCATCGCACGCCGACAGGCTTCACCCACCGGAACCACAGCAGCGCGGAGGCAGCAGCAATCCACCAATTAATATCGCGGGAGGCCGCAATCCCCGGAAGGCGAAGTCTGCTCGGAGCGTATTCACGCGGAAAGGGTGCTAAAGAAGGAGATGGCGCCGATTGATTCCTCGGTGACGTCCCCGACCCCACCACCCCTCCATCCCACTCCGACATAATTCCCCCCGCGCCTCCAGGTTTTCTCTGATCAACACAAACTTTCCTCCTCTTCCTCTTCTCTCTACACTCCAATTCACATCACACATCACACATCATGTCTCTCGGTCGCACAGTTAAGCTCAACACCGGCGCCTCCATCCCGTGAGTACCCAAGTGGTCGTAGATGCCCCACCACAAACAGTACTGACAACACCGCAGTCAATTGGGTTTTGGAACATGGCAGGCTGAGCCCGGTCAGGTTGAGGCCGCCGTCTACGAGGCTCTCAAGGCTGGCTACAAGCACATTGATCTTGCCAAGGTCTACGGCAACCAGAAGGAGATTGCCCAGGCCTTCAAGAGGGCTTTCAGCGAGGGCATCAAGCGCGAGGACATCTTCATCACATCCAAGCTCTGGAACTCGCAGCACAGGCCCAACGACGTTGCCCCTGCTCTCGACGACTGCCTTGCTGAGCTCGGTCTCGACTACCTCGACTTGTACCTCGTCCACTTCCCCGTTGCTTTCGACGAGTCAGGTGATGTTCACCAGAACTTGTTCCCTCTTGAGAAGGATGGAGACGTCAAGATGCTCGACGACATCTCCATTGTCGACACATGGAAGGCCATGACCAAGCTCGACAAGAAGAAGGCCCGCGCTGTCGGTGTCTCCAACCACACCCAGGAGCACCTCCAGGCTTTGATTGACGGTACCGGTGTCACACCTGCTGCCAACCAGATCGAGCGCCACCCCCGCCTCCTCCAGACCGACTTCATCAAGTGGTGCGGTGAGAAGGGCATCCACATCACCGAGTACTCTGCTTTCGGTAACAACATGGTCGGTGAGCCCCTGCTCATCCAGCACAAGACCATCAAGGAGATTGCCGACCGTGTCGGTGCCTCCCCCGCACAGGTCATCCTTGCCTGGGCACAGGTTGGCGGCCACTCCGTCATTCCCAAGTCTGTCACAGCCAGCCGCATCCGCGACAACTTCAAGGAGATCGAGCTGTCCGACGAAGACTTCAAGAAGGTTGAGCAGATTGGCAAGGACGAGCCCCGCCGCTTCAACATCCCCTACACTGCCAACAAGCCCAGGTGGCCCGTAAACATCTTCAACGAGCCCGAGGAGAAGGACGCTCCCCACAAGGTCATCGTCTAGATGTGTGGAGGATGAATGATGAATATACCAAGTAGACAAAATAGAATAACAGAAATTTTGATCACCTTTATTGTTCCTCTTTGTCGGCTGTGACGTGACGCGACTCGAGAAAAAACGCGCGGTCACGGCTCCCCAGAATTCCGATGACGCTGTGGGGTTAGCGCTGTCGGCAGAATCCAAGTCTCGTGCGGAACCTATTCCGTGTCTCAATGATTTACAACTGTTTGCTCTCATCACAAAAACACAGACTGAAGTACCGTGCACAAACTCTTGTGTGAACAGAGGTAGTCCTCAGATCGTTACATAGAACATGTCGTTACTTCGTCGCGCGTTCCCCCGATGTCACATCACGTGACTCGTTCGTAATCTGAACTGCCCTAAGTGAATGATTTGAGAATGTTTTCTTTGTGCTTTTTCGCCGTTACATTTATCACCGAGGGACGCTAGAAGTCTCACATTTCAGCCCTCGCAAGTATACAATACGTTCACCGGCACAGAGAGAGAGACGATTGGACAGTGATCATCGATGATAGCTTAGGACTGGCTGCAGTACAGATTCCGATTGATAGGCATCGCCATCAGTTGGCCTGAACGAAGGTTGAAGGTCGAACACAGAGCCTCAAAATCTGGAGAGCGATGTTCTGAATGCCAAATCTACGTATTGCCAAAGGAAACTTCATCGAAACACGAGGCTGACGGAACAAGCAACCGAGGAGAAATCCTTCCGCATCGCTGCTCAATCACGACCAATCGTTACTATCCGAAGCCTCTCGGTCAAGCCTTTGACATGCTTGATCGTCTTTGACTTCCCCGGATCTACGTCGCGCCTGTCGCGCTTGACGTCACCCACCAACACTACCTCTTCGAGTAAAACCATCAGGACCGAACAGATCTACACTTTATCAAATCGGCTGTGTTGGTGATCAGATAGTGTGATCTAAAATTTGAGGTCAGAAATAGTGTCCGCGACTGTGACACGATGGAAGCGACTCCGCTGCGCCGACTTGCTGCTGGACAACGGTTGACGTCTCGTCCAGATGACGTTCGACTAGACTACGAGCCACTCCCATGGCATTTGTGATCGCGATGGAGGAATACAGAGTTGCATTATCTCTACTCATAGCTGTACTCATCTCCGCAAAACTCTGAAACTTTCACATGAGCAAACTCGTGAACTTCTAACCTACCATGTTCGCCGTTAACAACCGTGGTCTCCTCGATGGCGGACTCACCGGTCGCACGCTTACCAACACGGTTTGCCTGGCTGCGTCCAGTGGTTTCTTTCTGCTTGGATATGACCGTAAGTACACAACTGGGGCATTCAAGTCATTGTCTGACGATTTGCAACAGAGGGAGTCATGAGCGGCATCATCACGGAACCTGAGTTCCTGCGGCAGTTCCCCCAGATGGAGCCAAAGAACAAGTCCGGTGCAATTCAAGCTCTCGTAGTTGCCATCTATGAAATCGGCTGTCTGATTGGTGCTGCTGGCATCATCGCTTTTGGCGACAAGCTTGGACGTCGACGCTCTGTTATCATAGGTGCTTGCATCATGCTTGTAGGAGCTGCCATTCAGACTGCATCCTTTGGTATCGCGCAGCTGATCGTCGGGCGCATCGTCACGGGAGTCGGCAATGGAATGAACACCAGTACCATCCCAGTATGGCAATCCGAGATGGCACCGCCTAAGATCCGTGGATTTCTCGTCCTCTTCGAAGGCGCTCTAATTACTGCTGGCATCATGCTGGCCTACTGGTTGAACTACGGATTTTGGTTCGTTACAGGATATGGCTCGTTTCAATGGCGCTTTCCCATCGCTTTCCAGGCTATCTTCGGTGTCATACTGATTGTTCTGGTTATGCTCTGCCCAGAATCGCCTCGCTGGCTTTTGAAGCATGGTAAAGAGGAAGATGCTGCAATTATTATGGGCTACATGCATGAGTCCGAGCCACAGGACCCAGGAGTGCAACAAGACATCAAGGAGATCAACGAGCTGAATGCGGCAACGCAGGGCAAACTTTCCTGGAAGGAGCTGTTTACCAACGGCAAAGACATGGATCTCTGGCGCTTCAGTGTCGCCTGTGGGTCACAGGCTATGCAACAGATTACCGTAAGCCACATAAATACTGCAAGCTCGACAGTGACTAACATACGTACACAGGGTATTAATCTCGTCACATACTATGCGACAACAGTCTTCGAAACCTCCCTCCAATTCGACGGCAAGCTCTCACGCTTCATGACCGCATGGCTCGGCACCGAGTACTTCATCGCCGCCTGTCTCGCCCTGTTTGTTGTCGATCGTTTCGGCCGCCGCAATCTGATGATGTTCGGTGCGGCTGGCCTTGCCATCTCGCTCCTCGTCATCGGGGCGTCGCTCTCTCAAGCAACAGACACGAACCGAAAGCCGGCTATTGCAGCGACAGTATTCATCTTTGTGTACGATACCGCATTCGCGATCGGGTGGCTCGGCGTCACATGGCTGTATCCGGCAGAAATCACACCGATCCGAATCAGGACTGAGACGAATGGATTCAGTACATGTTCCAACTGGTGGGTTCGCTGTACTACAACAAAAACGATACATCGAGTGTGCTAATACTCCCAGGCTCTTCAACTACGCCGTAGTCCAGCTAGCTCCCATCATGATCAACAAAATCGCCTGGAAAACCTACTTTGTCTTCTTCTGCTTCAACCTCTGCTTCATCCCAATCGTACGCCAACTCCCCCAAGCCTCCAGAACTTCTACACCTAAGCTAACATTGATAGATCTACTTCTTCTTCCCCGAGCCCAACGGCCACAAACTCGAAGTCCTCGACGCAATATTCCAAGAAGCGCACCAAAAGGACGAGAACCCCGTGTTCACTGAGAAGCGATGGAGGAAGCAAGGGTGGCGTAGCGCGTCAGAGGCACAGGCTCATGGCGATGAGGGAGTGGTTCCTGGTGTTGCGGACGCGGAGAAAGATAGGCAGCGTAGTGTGGATGCCGAGGGAGAGCATATTGAGGATGTGGAGAAGGAGAAGGGTAGGTAGTGTGAGGAGTTGCGGTGGATGTACATCTAGTAGTTTTCATTCAGAGTTCGAGATACCCAGGAATAAATTAGAATTTGCCCAATTGTAGCATTGAATTAAGTGATCTGCAGTATCCAAAGCTGCGTGTAGCCTTGAAGAAGAAGCAATTGTCCTCAATTCCAACTAACAAAAAAAGAAACAGACATTCTTGAAACATGCATTATCTTCTTGAGTCTCACACCTGTCTCCAAAAAAGAAAAGTGCCACCACTACGCCAATTATTCTCAACTTTACATTTGCTTTCGCTCTCGTATACAGTCTCTCTCCTCGCACCCTAACAAAACCTCCAAGCCGAATTCTCCACGAAAGACGAAACGACTTCTCGTACTGCCATTCCAAGAACGCCAAAGTAGTATCTCACACCCTGACTCCACAAAACCATGATTGCAATGCTAAAACAAACCCAGCCCAATTCTTCGAACGCCTCCATCTCGCAAGTCGCTCAACCAGAGCGCAGACACCAGCTGTACGAGAAGGCAGATGGACACCAGAGGTATGCAGAGTCAGAACCAGTAGGTTGAGTATGAAAATATGAACGTTCCGACCTGGTGCTGAGTGGAGAAGAGTCGTATCCCATGCAATGACCTAGTTTTCGACCAGAGTAATCCGTCGCTAGTTCTTCGCAAATATAAAAACATCCTCGCAGGGTGCCTACACGTCTAGCCAGTGCCGCTTTCGAGAGGATTGGTGGTCTCCGGTACGGCGTCAGTGCCACGATGTGGAGGATCTGGTTGCATATCATTAAGTCTGGGGACTTTTCACAATATTCGATCTCTTCCTTCCGTTGTTTACTAGACTTGAACACTCCATGCTCAAATTCAGACTGCTCGTGCTAACGTCCTACGCTCTGCTTGCTCATTCGCTACTGAAATAGTGACTGATCTTCGACTACGCGGTGCTGACTGATTCCTCCCTCTGTGCTGTATGATATAGCATACCCAGAGATTGTTTCCTCATCTCTTGCTGTGTTTCGAACTCCTGATCTTGAGCTTGGCGAGTCCGCGTGACAGTCTTGAGGTCTTAACCAAAGGTACAATCTGGCCATGTCCTGCTGCTGATGGGGAGGGAATGGCCTGGATATGTTCAGTCGAGACTCGTCCAATGTGCAACCTTGTGCCATCAAATGTATCTGCTGAAGGGGAGACAGCCCGGTCCGAGTGGATGACTGGAGTTTGTTGAGTTGAGTCCTCATCGGTGCGCATGCCTGAGCCATCATCTGTATCTGCTGAGGGAGAAACAGTCCGATCCAGCTCTTGCCACACACGCGTATCCAGTCGATTTTGATAACACCTGCGAGTGTTGGGATGGTCTTCTCCAAGGACGACACTGCACAGAGCACACGCTCTATCGAACAGAACAAGAGAGTCGTCATAGCGGCATTGCTTCGCGAGAACACAAGCAAGGTTTTGTATGCTTTGTAGTGTGTTAGGATGCTTCAGTCCTAGCATTTCCTCGCTCTGCGCCAGTGTCTCTCTGTGCATTGTTTCTGCCTCTTGATGCTTGCCCTGCGCATCTAGCGCCCCTGCTAAGTTGTTTAAGCTTAACAACGTATTAGGATGGCTAGGCCCTAGCACTATCTCTTGCTGCGCCAGCGCCTCTCTATACATAGCTTCTGCCTCCTGATGCTTGCCCTCCGCATCTAGTGCCATTGCTAAGTTGTTTAAGCTTAACAACGTATTAGGATGGCTAGGCCCTAGCACTATCTCTTGCTGCGCCAGCGTCTCTCTATACATAGCTTCTGCCTCCTGATACTTGCCCTGCTTCTCTAGTGCCATTGCTAAGTTATTTAAGCATGACAGCGTGTAAGGATGGCTAGGCCCTCGCACCTTCTCTTCAATAATTAACGCCTGTCTGTGCATTGCTTCTGCCTCCGTATATTTGCCCTGGGCGTCTAGTGTAGAAGCTAAGTTGTGCATACTCGTTAGTGTGGTATTATGCTCTAGCCCTAGTACCTTCCCACTTGTGATCAATACCTGCCTGTGCATTACTTCTGCCTCATTGTGTTTGCCTCCGAGATTCTTTGCATCTGCGACCATTATCATGCTATTCAGTGTGTTTATATGCTCATCACCAAACAGTTCTTTGTATACTTCCATTGACAATACTGCTATCCGCTCGGCCTCGCTTGCTCTACCCATTCTGAGGGAGTACCATGCTGCATTATACAGTAAGAGTGCCCACGTCCTGAGCGACTCTTTGTCTTGAGGACGTTGTGCTATTGCTGCCTTTGCGTGCGGGAACAGAGCTTGACACTTCTCCCAATTCTCGTATTCTCCTGTAGGCAGCTCTGCACACAGGTTGTAGATGAACTGTGCTCTCCATTTGTCGATTTGTTGTTGGCTTTCCAGCCATTTACGCGTAGCTAGCTGCACCAGGCTGTGCATCTCAAACGTCTTCTCATCTGCAGTAGCTGTGACTAACGAGTAATCACGCAATGTGTAAATATCATCCTCGAATCCATCATCGATGCCGTCGGCCGGCAGGTGTTCGTCTGCTGAGCTACTCTCGGGGTGGAGCAGTGCTTCAGATATTCCTTGTCGGTCGAAGAAACTCATCAGGGATAGTAGATCTGCCGCCGATTGCCTGATGCTTCGTATGTGGTCGAAGGATATCTGCCAGGTTATCAGCACAGAATTGCTGGCTTCTTCATCTCGGCGCAGGTGGCCAGCTCCTTGGTTTAGTAGGCTCGTCTTCTTGTTGTCGTTCTGGCGATACTCTTCTAGATACTTCCGCACCGAAGTCCGTGGCGCTCTCTCCCGAATGTATGCCGCTGCCTGTGCAAGAGCAAGTGGCATGTAATCAAGCGCTGCAGCTAGCTCAGTGACGCCGTCATCCCTGCCACTCTTGTCTCCCAGCTTAATACGGAGCAGAGCATGGGCGGCTGTGTTATCCATGGGCTCAACTGGTATAATGTCGCTGTGTTCAACGATCTGAATTGCTGCGCGCCTTGTCCGGGTCGTCACAAGCACTGAGCCGTGCCTGCTCGGAGGCAGACAGCTTGAGAGGCGTTGCTTGAGAGCGCCGCTGTTGCCCTGGTCGCCATCATTCACCCCCGCATTTCGGTCTTGGATTGTTCGCGGAGCAAGAACATCAGCATCATCGGCATTGTCAAGCACCAAGAGCCATGGGCCGTTCTTCTCGTTACGGAGCCAGTCGTGCACCAGCTTAAACACATCCGCTTGCGAATCCTTACAACCACGGACCTTGATCAGCTCTGCTATGTCTCGGTAGCTCTGCTCGAGTCGCGACGCATTGCTGGCATGCGCCCAGAACACCCACGTCTCCGGCGAGCGCTCGGCGATGCGGTAGCAGTGCTCAATGGCCAGTTGAGACTTCCTGTACGTACGTCAGACGCAGGGTGCTAACACTCATTCTGCTAAATCATACCCCACACCACCAAGACCCACGAGCGCGACTCGCGATGCGGGCGCAGAGCACTGCTCGTAGATCTGATGGAGCAACGTTGCGCGGTCGACAAAATCTGGGTCGCGGCGGAACGGCACGTTGCACGAGGGTTGGGGTGGAGTCTCGGGACGCTCTGCGGAGACACAACGTGGTTAGCGCGGCGCTGGTTGGGGTGGGAACGGGCGCTTGCCGGCGGGAGCGTGAAAGTGGTTTTCCAGCGAGCCAGAGTTGTGACCGACATTCACTCCCTTGTTCCCATCACCTGCGAACATGATGTTCTCGCTGTAGGAGGCCATCGTACACACTGGCCATCAGGCTGTGAAGTGTCGAGGGTCTTGCCAGTATTTGAGGTCAGCAGCTGCATTTATGCACAAGGCTAGGCTTGGCTGGCGCTTTCAGCTGACATCCCATTTGCCCTATGCTTACCGCGCTGTCATCTCACGTACACACAGCCTTCTCTACCTCAAAGTTGTTGCTCCCGCTGCCGGCATACTTAGAGCCAGAATCAGGCTGGAGTTGAGCCTTCTAGTATTCTTCCTCGTGCCACTTCTAACCTCTTCGTGCCAGCGTTCACCAATACCTCAACTCAAGAACCAACATGGCAGAAGCAGCTGGCCTTGTTGTAGGTGTAGTCGCTCTCGCTGGCCTGTTCAATAACACGATCGAGTGCTTCGAGTTCATCCAACTCGGCCGCACGTTCGGCAAAAGCTTCCAAACAAGCCAGCTCAAGCTTGACAACGCACGACTCCGCTTGTCGCGATGGGGCAAATCCCTAGGTCTTGATGATGACAATATCCGCGACACAGCCTCGCTCAAGGGCCGCTTCGGATCAGAAGCAACCGTCAAACGCGCTGAAGCCCTACTTGGCCAGACCATAGAACTTTTCGCAGAAGCCGAGGGCGTGTCGAATAGATATAAGAGCCGGACTGATCCCAAAGACAACAGCCTTGCAGTCCTCGATCCCCAGACGAACCTGGATTCAACAATGGTGACGCTTCATAACAAGATGAGACAGCTGGCTCTTGAGCGTCAGAATCGTTCTGGCGTGCGTCAAAAAGCAAAGTGGGCTTTGTACCAGGAAAAGCAGTTCCGGCGGCTGTTGGAAGATATTAAGGAGTTTGTTGACGACTTGGTTGAATTGTTCCCTGCTGCGCAGCCATCACAGCGCGAGCTGTGTGATAGTGAGGTTTCTGCGATCGGCGGAAGTGAAGGAATGTCTGTACTGAGAGAGATTGCTGCTGCGCAAGACAAATTGCTAGAACAGTCGATTGCCAAGGCTGTAGACGGGGGTGATAAGTCCCATCATATTGTCTTCTCAGGCAGTGGTAATACGGGACTCCAGCTCGGTCACAATTCTGGCACCATGACTGGATTCACATTTGGGAAAGTCAGTTGAGCTGTAAAAATGGATATAGATGGTTGTTAATCACATGGCGACTGGTTAAGTGTTGGAAATGCCCAGGTCTTGTCCTTTGTACCAGGTAGATAGTACCAAGTAAGTGTTTACACACTGACGTCAACGTGTCTCTGACTCGAAGGGCTGTCACAACTCTACCGATCATAGCATTCCTTGTCTTTTCTCCTACAATGTAACGACTGCTCATTGAAGTTCTGCGTCGCCAGATTCTCAGCAACACCTTAGAGGCATCTTCCTATCGAAGCTTGACGGCGACTATCGGAAGCCGACATCACACACCGCCTAAGTACCTGTAGCTTCCAAAACTATCTATCTACTAGCCAACACAGATCACATTAACTCGCAACACCACCGCCATTCACCAAGTTTCAAAACACTTCATGCCACACTCTCCGATGTCTGGATCTGACTGCAAGGTAGCTTGCAGACTGATAGCTTCATCTCTGTCTCCATCAATCAACAAATCATCTCACTTTAGGCTACGCTGCTCCACTCTTACCTACTCCACTAAAGCTTCGTTTTCGCTCAAGCCATCAAGATCTCTATCTCGCTCTAGATCTACTCACCAGCAACACTGCCAGCAGAATGATGTCACCACTTATGCTACACGGCATGAGACTATACGGTGGAGAATAAGAAACAGGGAGGGAAGTGGGCGGTTGATGGATGTCGGTCAAGGAGCTATGTGTGCAATGTCGCTGGGTGCAATGCAGAACGAAAGAACAAGCAGATGACATAAATGTAGAACGAATGAATGAGGACCTAACAAATAACGCGCTAACTACAACGACAGTAACAAGAAGCTTCTCCTATCTACCAAGCCAACACCTCCTTCTGTCCTCCACTCACTGCCTCACCCACACCTACCCACTCCCCCTCCACCTTCACACCTCCACGTCCTTCAACCCTCAACCCCCTCTGCTTTGCCGGCTCAACCTTCTCTCCCTCCTTCTTCTCCCTCCTCCAATGCTCCATCACAGCATCCCTACAATTCCCCTGGAAGAAAATCGGCGCTTTCTCGTACTTCGGATGCAGCCAGCCCGCCCTAAAAACGCCTCGTTCAAGATTCCTCTGCGCATTCTCGCAAAGCACTTTGTCCTCTCTCATCACGCGCTCATACATGTCCGCGATGAGATGGAATTCCTCATCGCTGCTGTCCTTGCAGCGGAAGACTTCGTAGTGCGAGGTAGAAGCGCCGGCGGAGTGAGGAAGGAATTTTTGCACCATGAGGAAGTGCTTGCCTACTGTCATTGAGACGTTGGGGAAGTAGTAGGTCGAGTGCACGTTCACTCCGAGGTCGATTTGTTCCTGTGTGGGCGCGCACGCGTGCTGGATGTGGTTATCTTTTAGTGCCGAGTCGAAGGAGTCGAGGTTCAGGAAGGCGGGAATATCTGGGTGCGTGGTGGGGCAGTGGTAGCATTCGTTGAAGTTGTCGGATGCGATCTTCCAGTTGTAGGTTGTTGGAAGTGTGTAGACGTGGGAGAGGGTGTAGTTTGAGAAGTCGATGCCTGAGTAGCGGTCCTGAACGTCAACGTCCTTGAAGTACTGATCGAAGGGAACTTCTGGGACGGTGGAGGCGTCAAGGTTGATCCAGATGAAGTTGTTGCGATCGAGACGCGTGTGGATGGGGAAGAGGTCGTCTGATGTAGTGGCGAAGTTGGCCAGATCGACGTGCCCTGCGCCTTCGATTGAGTTGTCGTCAATCAGCACCTGTTGAGACTGCTTTGACATGTTATGGAATGCCTTGATCTCATTGTCCTGGTCTCGGATGATAACGACATCGAACCCTGCGAATTGGTATCGAAGGTAGTCGCCAGCATTAGGAATGCGAAGTGTGGAAGTCACAAATAGCCATCTGTTGGAAAAGACTGCTCTGCGCTCGAACTCGTACATCTCAGATGATGTGTACCATGATGCAGGTAGAGCGCGGACTGGCTGTTGTGGTTCAGGCTTCGCCTCTTCTTTCTTGGGCTCAGCGACCTTCTTCTTGTCCCAGCTGAAATAGCCAAGTAGACCGGACATGTTGGTATGGATTGATGTGGTGAGTTTTGTGCGGTATATATTGATTGATGTGGCAGTTGTGGTAAATTCCAGATGTAGAAATATCTTCGTCGGTGTTTGCAATGAGATGAATAGAGCATACCTAAGGGTTCTCTTATATTGATACAAGTATGCGGTCCCGCTCATCATGCTGTTATCACTTGGCAGTGTCAAGTGATCAATGTCCCTAGAGTATGGGGAAACCGAGCGCGAACTCTGTGCGATCCGAGACCAGACCCAGCCCTGCCACCAGTACTCGTATCTCCCCACATCGATCCGATGCAAGTCAAATTGGGCTTGCCGCTATACGACCGTCGACGCGAAGATAATCTCATCTGAACTTCTCTCGCACCGCAATATCCCCACCGCCATCCCCCAAACAAATTCAACCACACCCACGCACACACTGCCTCTTCTACCACAGCTATTCAATTCCCGACATCAGCCTAAGCAATGCAACACAACCACAACGAAAAGAGTCTCAGTCCAGCGCTGCAAATGGTCTAGCCTCGCAGCGACATTCCCAGACAGGTAACTCACTAGCGCAAGACTAGGTCATTGAGCCAATCGCGTGCCGACAATCGATGCTGGGGTCATTGATGGCCAATCGCGTTGGAGGGTTGTGCACTGTAGTTGATATTTGCTATCGTTATCGTATGGGATGTGGAGCTTGCTGTAGCATTTCTCGCGATCTTGTGTTGTTATCAGAATGGGTAGATTGAAAGAAGCGTATTTTACCTACGTCAGGATTTCCTGATAGCAGTAGGCACTACTGAAACAGAGAGACATCTACAGGCTTGTTAACACACGAAGATGGGGTAGATATCATCGCGAGACTTCAGTGTCTTGAGAAAACGACAGCTGAAACATCATGCTACGCCGTCCAATCGCCAATTTCTTAGCACTGATTGGACAAACGGAGCCTGTAAGAAAAGATCTCCGTCAATGCTAACGTCCACGAGATTCTTGACCAAGTCTTCAGCGTCATCTTTCGAAATGTAGGCAGATTCAGATTTGAGCACCAGTAATTCCGCCTCATGCGAGCCGGGTGTGCAGTAGCAGACTGGTCCCGGAACGGCGATGATTATATTCGTTAGCGCATACATTATGTCAGCTCTTAGCCCCACTCTTTCACAGCGTCATGAGACTAGCGCCTTGAGAGGCTGTATTTCGGACAATCGTTCAGTAATTTTGCAGTCCGAAGACGACCCATTGAATATCGCCAACAATCATGTCTGAGACTGCTGATATCGCGGTCGTTTCTTTTGAGCGCTTCATCCAGGGTGGCGATGAAGATAAACGTGCAGTGGCGAAGCAGCTGTACGATGCCTTTTCAACTGTGGGTTGGGTGTACTTGAAGGACCATGGGATCCCACAGGAACGAGTGGATGAGATTTTTGGTCTTGTATGTCAATCACAACCCGCGCAATGATGAAAGCGGTGATCTGACCCTGGTTAGGCTAAAAAGTTCTTCGACCAGCCTTTGCAAGAGAAGTTTAGGTGGCGACTTCAAGATGCGGAGCTCAACCAAGGCTACACAGCGGACGGTGACGAAGCAAATGGTGGTGTAGACCACAAGGAATGCTACGAGCATAGACGATTCGCCAACCCTTGTTGTCCGGCCGATACTGATCTTCCTGGCTTCCGCAAAACGATCGATGAGTTCTATGCGCAGTGCCTATCACTAGGTCTCAACGTCTTGAAGTGTCTTGCTATGGCCATGGATCTTGGCGATGATTTCTTCAACGATATCACCAAGAAAGCAGACCCTCAGTTGCGCCTGTTGCACTACCCCGCTATTGAGAAAAAGATTGTCGAACAGGAAGGGCATGCTCGAATCATTCCTCACACTGACTTCGGATTGTGCACACTACTGTTCCAAGATTCTGTCGGTGGCCTTGAAGTCGACCCTTTCCATACTGGCGATTTCAAGCCGGCACTGCCTGTGCCTGGCACCGTTCTTATCAACATTGCGGATTTGATGCAGCGGTTGACCAATGACCGATGTCGGAGCACAATGCATAGGGTTGTGAGCCCAAAGGTCTCCGGCGATATATTGCCTTCGAGGTATTCGATGCCGTTCTTTATACACCCAGACCCAGAAGCTATGATTGACCCCATTGTCAAGGAGAAAGGCGAAGTCAAGAAGTATGAACCTGTCAACGCTGGCGAGTGGCGAACATACAATACCCGAAAGAACTACACGAGCCTACCTGTAGCTGCTTCTTGAGAAAGAAGACGAGGTTCCATTATAAAACGATCTGAGGTGTAAGTTCGTGTTCTGGTGGTGAAGAAATACAGTCGTAAAAATAGACATTGTCTGTTCTTCCATGTCAACCTTTGTTCTCAAACCGCAGCGGGCTAGATGTTTCATCTCCAGCCATCAGCCACGCGGATCATATCCCTTGCTCAACGATGTTCTCTACAGGGCTTTGTTCGCACACGCATCCTCGCCTCATAACAGCTTGCGCCACTTTTTTTGTTGTGATGCGACGCAAATATGATCACAGAGCTTGCTGCCAGTATCAACCGGTTTTCGACTTCTTCCAGAACCTGTCTTAATTCCCATCTTGTTCCACGAGCTCCGAGTCTTTCACTCAGTTCTACACTACGATGAGCCCACGAATCTTGCAGCGAGGCGCTAGCTGCCCTAATGGAGGGGTTTTCTACAGCTGTAATAACGGGTTCGTCGGATGCTGCTTGATTGAAGCGTGCAATCCCGGAGTTGGCTGTCCAGCAGACAAGGATCTTACACCAAAAAGATGTGAGCTGTCGAAACTGCAAATAACCAGTCAGGAAGCAAACTCCTGATACGTCTTAGCCTCAAGTCAAGCTGCTCTGCCTACGCCAATCTCTACTACCAGTACCGCGATCGTAACGTCAATATCAGCAATATTTCCAGCAACATCATCCTCGTCGCAGACCACAACAACGTCAGATGCGCCATCTTCGTTATCGCTTGTTGACCCAACAGCGCCCACAGCTGTCACTGAACCCTCAGCCCACACAAACCCTGCAGACAGCAAACAGCAAAGTGACAGCGGGAGTGCTGTCCCAGCAGCCGCCATCGTAGGAGCAGTACTTGGAGCTGTCATTCTTATTGCGATAGTGGTAGGCTTTTTCTTCCTCGTTCGGCAACGGAGACGTACGAAGGTCTACAAAGCGGCAGTGTATCCCTCACCGCATGTCGGAAGTGACATGTCACCACAGCTTCCTGGTAAGTGTTACAGCTCCAATATGCGCCACATAACATCCGAATATTGACATATACCAGGTTATGGTGCATCTAACACGTCTAGGTTCGCTGGGTGGATCGGAACAAAGCAAATCTTCGCGCGTCACTCGAATACCAGGGCAGACATGCCGCCAGCTGAGATGGGTGAAGCACCTCCGAGACGCCTCTTCTGTGCTGAACTTCCTGCAAGCAATGACAGCATGCGAAACGGTTGATATGTGATGTGACTGGGTATTCAAGAATAATTTTCCAGGGACAACGGGCCAGATCAGTAGATAGACTTGAGAGACAAACATGTAATTCGATACCCCTTGATATCAATAGACAAAGACGCTTCGATACGATTGTAATGATAGATTGATTTATCGCAGACAACATATGAATTTGATCGAAAGAACGATCAGTACCGTAGGGAAGGTTGTACACGTCCAGACACGTGACCATGGCTCGCTGCTGCCCAATCGGACCACCACTTCTATTGCCCAACCGACTCTTTTCCTCCAAACTTCTCCTTCCATTTAGCTTTCATGCAATCCCTGTTAGCAAAACCTATGTAACTGAGCTGGCGCTTACTGACCGCAGCCCGACGATGCCCCACTGACGTCATCCTCGAACACGAAGCCAGGATCACTCGAGTATCTCAGTTTAGCGATTCTACGCGTGCCAAAAAAGCCATCGATCGACTTCACTACTCTATTAACAACTTCAATCAATCCGTACATCATGTCAGAAGAAGACGCAACTGCTGCAGGTGCAGCGCAGACGCAAACCAAGAGTCTGCCCCGCTACTTTCGCAACGATGCCCCGCTGGGACAACGAGACCCTCACAAGCAACTGCTAGCGTCACTAGATCGACTTATTACGGAACATCCACCACACAAGATTCCGCCTGGTGGCGGTCTATACTACGGACCGATCTCGGTGGCCTATCTCTTCTACGCTCTTCACAACGAGTATCCGGATCTGAAACTGGACGACTACCCACTCAACACATGGTCCGCTGCATACATTGAGCAAGCACAAGCAAACATCAAAGAATTTCCACCACCATCACCAAGCAAATGTGGCGTATCAAACGACATTATGTCGCTGCTAGCGTTGTACGCTGTGACTGCAAAAGACAAGGATACGGTTAGGGAACTCTGCGATCACGCAGCAGTTCTTATTGAGCCGGAGGCCGCGAACGAATGGTTGTATGGACGTGCAGGCTACTTGTACTTGCTTCGACTAGTTCGTGGGTCGTTCAAGGACAACAAGGAGATTACAGAACTTATTGAAGACACGGCTGACGAGGTGATCGGAAACATCATGGACAGTCCTCGGCCGTGGAAGTGGCACGGCAAGGCATATGTTGGGGCTGTGCATGGTGCGATTGGCATCATCACGCAGATTGTGTTGACTGACAAGTCATGGGCCCCAAAGCTACAAGCCGAGCTGGCTGCTCTTCTCAGCTATCAGTACGAGAGTGGAAACTTTCCGTCGTCACTTCCGCCGGGAAGGGACCGCCTCGTGCAAGTCTGCCATGGCGCACCAGGTGTTGTCTCGTCACTTCTTTCAATCCGACCTTACTTTCCTGACCTTGTAAACCGTATCGACAAAGTCATATCAAGAGCCAGAGATTGTATATGGGAACGAGGCTTGCTAACTAAGGAGCCTTGTTTGTGTCATGGCATTACGGGCAACGCTCTGGCGCTAAAGGATGAGCAGTTTGAGCATTTCATGACCTATACTACAGGCCACGAGATCAAATCCATGGCGAAAGACAACATGCTAGAGAAGTCGGATGACCCTTCAGCCTTATGGTGTGGTGAGGCTGGGCGTGCTTGGGCTTGGGCTGTGGCGGACAGAGGATTACCGAAGAGACTTCTCGGCTACAACGATATCTAGTGGTACAAAAGAGCTATGGTAGGCTCGAAGCCCATGTTACCATAGTACAAGCGGCATGACTTATGAATCGGTGCGGCAATGTCTTCTAGGAAAACTTCTATTGCGTAGTGTCTGACAGGGGTACGGCATTAGTATTTACGGTCGCCTGCATATCTATGACTCTGTTAGTTGTAACAAATTTTACTACCCAGGTCAGCGAATTTGATCGTAGTTCTCCCAGCATGACACTCCTTCTGAAGTTGCTATCACTCCCGAGGGCCAACCCGTTCGGGTCATTGCCCAGTTGAGCAACGCGAGCACTGGTCGTCTTCTGGTTTGAGAAGCTGCTAATCATGCAGCAGTTCGAGCGCTGCCTTTTTTCTGTTATTTTGGGATTATGACCGATTCCCAGTGTGCGTAAAGCGCCCTCTCGAAACGGCTTCGCGTAGTTACACAGTTCGTAAGTCTAGGTATTTTCACGCGTTGTGCGACATCTACTGCCAACACGTTATTTCGGCTGACAGTCCACACAAGTGAAAAGACAGCCTCGTTTATCCACAGACGGGCACCTCTGCCGGCATGGTACATAGTAGAGGGGCGATATCAGTCAATAGCAACGTACGCCCAAGTGATCTGGTGACCGGGAAACTCAGCTCTGCCCCAGCACTATTGTCGTACAAACAGTTGTTTGCACAATAGTTCGAGACGCATCTGGTGAAACATGAGGAAGGAAGCACAGTCGCTAGGAAGCCGCTACCTTTTCCACGTCAGCACTTGCCCCTTGCCCGGATATTCCTCGCTTTGACGCATCGCCTACGAGCTGCAGTCAAGATATCGAACAATTTTTACATTCAGTGCAACCGTAAGTTAGTACTTACTCCGCGGCTCATTGTTTTGCCACGTGCTAAGATTTTGCAGGGCTTTGAGTCGACCACCTTCACCTCGAACATTTGCTGATGATATAACGACGCCCAACTATATATATTCACACATACAGAAACGTGTCGGCCATTTCCGCCACTTTGTCCAGTATAATTCATTTGACATGTGAGTTGTTTCTATCAAATTGCTTTTCATGGATGCAGGACCCTTGACCCAGGCAACGCATCGCTACCACATCGACAACACCGCAACGGGGGCGGGGATCTTACCCGTTCATTTTCCATGCATCATCGAGAGCGTCAACTGCGCATACAATGCACGATTTCCCTGCAGCACTAGCCTTGAAAAAGATGGCTCCTAGACATAGGAGACGCAACCTGCGCCAACAATGGCATCTCCTTCTTTCATCCCTCACTCTCGTTCTTGTTTCTTGTCCCGCGGCGTTGGCTTCTCCAGCCATTGAGTGTTCAGTAACTTTGGGGAGCAAGGTCTAACAGAACATCAGCAGGCTCACATATCCACCCCTCACTGCAGTCATTCACTCAGCATGCCCATCTCGTGGCTGTCGCGGCTCTCCATAGTTATTGCATATACTTTCATTTCTGTTGTGCTTTGCGTACCTGCAGCGACCTTATCGAAGAGACAGTCCATCGCTGGCATCGTCTCGGGAATCGAAGGCAAAGATGAGAATGGTGAGGATGGACCCTGACTCCAAAGTTGGAGCTGATAAAAACAATAGGCAATCTCTTCCTTCGACGCGAGGTTCGCGATATGAGGATAAACTACCCTGATCAATGGAGTTTATACCTTCTAGGACTTGATCAGCTTCATACTACGAGCCAAGAAGATCCATATTCATACTACAGCCTTGCTGGTGAGCTATGATTACAAACAACTTGCTAGAAAAGCTCATTCATGTCAACAGGTATTCACGGCAGACCGTATAAGACATGGTTCGATGCACCAGGTCTTAGCCATAAGATCAACAGCTCGGGATACTGTCCACACAGCATGTCGCTTTTCCTTGGATGGCACCGTCCATATCTATCCCTCTTCGAGGTACACATGGACAAGCTACAATGTTAAGTATTTCTGCTCACCAGCTGTAGGAAAAACTCCACGCACGCATGCAGCAAATCGCCGAAAATGCACCGGCTGACCAGCTTGATCGTTTTCGATGGGCCGCATATTCGTTCCGTATGCCATACTGGGACTGGGCTCAGGGCGAGCAGAGTGGTGCTGTACCCGACTTCTTCATGAACCCAACGACTATGGTATCTACTCCTGAGGGGCGTGAAATCGAGATCATGAATCCGCTATACTCGTACGAGTTCAAGCCAGTCCCGTCTGGAGATGCTTTCGAGGGGAAGGTAAGACATTGACAGAGTTTGAACTATCATACAGCTAACAGTGGAAAGTGGTCCCAGATTAATCGCACAATCCGATGGCCGGCAACAAACAATGTATGGGAAGAGTCTCGCAACTCCGAGTTTGCAAAGAGCTTTGTAGGCTTGCGGCGTTCTATCCAAGATCAGACGGCGATTGCGTTTCGCAGAAGTAGTGTCAATTCCTTCTGGGAGGCTATAGAGATGGTGCATGGCTGGGTACACGGAGTCATCGGCGGTGGTTACTCAGCCAGCTATGGTGGTCAAGGTCATATGTGGCCTCTGGAATATTCTTCATACGAGCCTTTGTTCTGGCTTCATCACACGCAAGTTATCCCATCCTGCTACGAAGGCGAAGCTAACATGACCCCAGTAACGTCGACCGTTTATTCGCTTTGTTCCAGGTGCAGAACCCGGAAGCACGTCTCCAGCCCTCCAACGTCGGCAGCAACGGCAATGTGTTTGTTGAAGACAACTCAATGGTAGATGGAGATACGCCGCTGCTTCCATTTCGGCGCGATCCTGGGAGTTTCTGGACCACGAACGAAGTCATGGACTGGAGGTTGTTTGGTTACGATTATCCTGAGACACAGTCAGCGACCACAGCCACAGCACAGGCGGCTATTGCACGTCTTTACAGCGGCAGTATTCGAACTCGATTGGCAACTGGCCAGACAGGTACAACTGTGTTCCATTCTGGGCTAGGGATCGTCGAGGATACCTACATGGACTGGACCATCAACGCAGCTGCCGCACCGCTCGACCTGCCGCCATCGTTTATTGTCCAGTTTTCGCTCATTGGGGATTTCTCGTCAGATGCGTCTACAGATGTCGGCATGTGGTCTGTTTTGATGCCCACGGAACATAACAAGGCAAAGCGCATGATCCGCGAGGCTGGGAGGGAAACGGCGCAGGTGACTCCCGCAGATATGACGATGCATGGAACCGTCAGCTTGACGTCTAGTTTGCTGGATCAAATTGATGCGGGCAAGTTGGAAAGTCTTGATGAGAAAGACGTCGTGCCTTTCTTGAGGGAAAAGTTGACCTGGAAGGTCTACTCGGTGGGTCGTAATTTTGTTCAACTCACAACAATCGCTAATCTCAACAGGGTGATGGCACACAGCTTCCTGACTCCAGCTTCAATGCCATCAAGATCGAGGTCGCGAGCGAAATCGCACACATCCCCAACGATCCTGACGCGCCAATTGAGTACAGCAACGACGCTGTTGCACATGCTGAAGTAACCTCCGGCAAGATGGGCAGTGCCGTTTAATCCGGACTCCATTCTTCCTGCCCTCTCATCGAATGCTTCTCGTACCTACGCCCTCATCAATTCAAGTTCATAGCAAAAAACCACTCCTTATCCGCCGCCATCTCCTCCGTGACGTCGACGTGTGAGTTTCGCGACGGAAGTGCCAGCCGGAGATTGAACTAACCCCGCTGCGTCCCACAGAACGCAGATCCCCGATTGGCCAACCACTACCAGCCCTTGCGACTATCAAGATTCGTGATGACCTGCAGACCACATGTGTCAAATCTTCACGACCTGCAGACCATTTTCCATTACTTTTGACTCGGGCTTTGAGCGGAAAAGCCTTCTCCACGTCTGGTCTAGCTATGAGTTGTTCGAGTCGAGTTTGCATATATTCCACGCGGTCCGCGCAATTCCATCATCGTCCACGATATCTGATATCCAGACTCGAGAGCTCATCACGTGCGCTTTCAACATCTACCTATCGTTTTTCAGAAACACGACGAAGATATTCATCACTACTATCCAGCTCTTCTCTCACAAACTCGAAAACTATCTCAAACAGTCGCACCATGTCCTCCACCCCCTCGCACCAGCAACAGCAACAGCCCAGCGGCAACGACAAAAAGAAAGACTGGTCAGCAACCCAATACCTGAAATTCAACAACGAACGCACCCGCCCCGTCCACGACCTCGTGGCCCAAATCAAACCCCACATCACCTCGGCCAACCCACGCATCTACGACCTAGGCTGCGGTCCCGGAAACTCGACGCAAGTGCTCCTCGACGCCTTCCCCGGCGCCCACGTAACAGGCATGGATTCCTCACCCGACATGTTAAAAAAAGCCTCCGCCGCGCTCCCCGACGTGCAGTTTGCAGCGGGCGACGTCTCGACCTTCGCGCCCAAAGAGGGGGAACAAGTAGATTTACTATTTAGCAACGCAGTTTTCCACTGGCTGCGCACTCCCTCGCGGTTAGAAACGCTATCCCGCCTCTTCGCCTCCCTCCCGCGCGGCGGCGTCCTCGCAATCCAAGTCCCAGATAACTACGACGAGGCTTCGCACCGACTGATGCGCGACGTTGCTGTTTCCGCCTCGGAACCATGGTCGCGGTATTTCGCTACCGCGCATGTAGGCGAGTTTGGAGATAAGCAGCGTCCGGATCTCGATCCCATCGAACCGCCGCGCGCGTTCTACGACGCCCTGGCCCCGCATGCGCAGGTGGTTAATACGTGGCGCACGACGTATCATCATGTGTTGGGTGATGCGGGGGGGATCGTGGAGTGGGTCAAGGGGACGGGGTTGATGCCGTTTTTGGCGAGGATGGAGGGGGATAAGGAAGTGGAAGGGTGGTTTTTGGATGAGTATCAGAGGAGGGTTGCGAGGGAGTATGGGGCGTTGGGGGATGGG